>JAUESI010000007.1:36328-49075 GCA_032275145.1 Synergus laeviventris | reverse complement strand
ATATATATATATATATATAAACTAACCAAAATAATTAACACAGTTTTATGTTATTAAGAACAATTTATTCTTAAGAAAACTGAGGTAAGTTTAACACTTACAATAATAATTGGTATCAAACACAGCATAAATAAAATTAAAGTAAAATTCCCGTTATGACTCAAAAGAAGGACGTTTCGGTTGTGCGAAGGACTTTGAAGGACAAAACTAAAAAGAAGGACAAATTCTTCGAAGTTGACGTGAACTAAATTTGCTTTTATGGTAATTTCTACAATTCTAGGTTACAATTTTGTTTTAGGGGAATATTATACGAAATAATAAACGGACGTTTATACCGTGAAAAGGACTGCATGTTTCCTTCCCGATGTGCTGGAGTCGAACATTTCATTTTAAAAGTTATTGGAAATATATCGGATACAGAACTCATTATCAATACTCGTGATTATCCTCAATCTAGTAAGCATTTTGGTGGACCCTTACCTTTATTTTCATTCAGCAAGGTATATCTTCAACTTGAAAAGTAGAAAATCACATGCAGCTCCTGTTTTTCTTAATATTATTTACCTATATACTTTTTCAGACATCTCAGTATTATGATATATTTTATCCTGCTTGGGCTTTCTGGGAAGGTGGACCAGCAATTTCTCTGTATCCACGAGGACTTGGAAGATGGGACCAACATCGAAATTCTCTAAATAAAGCAAGTTTGGAAACGCCCTGGGAACTTAAGAAGGAGGTAGCTTTCTTCCGTGGATCGCGAACTAGTTCGGAGAGGGACAACTTAATTCTTTTAGGTCGAAGTAGACCAGATATTGTTGATGCTCATTATACAAAGAATCAAGCTTGGAAATCCGAAGAAGTAGGCATTCTTTTCTACTAAAAAGTAAAACTAGCAGATATTTAGACATCAGTACTTATCCTGGTAAAATTTGAGGAAAAACTCAAAAATTTTGACTCTGATAGAGTTAAAGGGTGTTGGACCGAAATGCTATCCTCAAAATTCGATTTCTTCATTTCCCATAAGCAATATTCTATGCAACTACATATTTTCTCTCTTTGTAGTTCTACTAATTTTTCAAATATAAGTATGTTTACAGAGTCAGAAAATTTATTTATAAATGAAACTGTATTCAAAACAGAAAACTTTTATATTTAATCGGCTTGATATTTATTACCTGCTCAGGATACTTTACATGCACCAGCAGCGACGGAGGTTACATTAGAATCGCACTGTGCTTACAAATATTTATTTAATTATCGTGGAGTTGCTGCTTCCTTTAGACACAAACATTTGTTCTTGTGTCGATCACTAGTCTTTCACGTGGGCGATGAGTGGAATGAATTTTATTATAGTGCCATGAAACCTTGGATTCATTACATTCCAGTACCGAAAGATGCCAGTCAATCTGACCTCCAGTAATATTATTAACTTTTTAAAATAAATAATTAAATATACTACAAACTCCAAGTTTTTTAAGAGTGTTTAATTCATTTTCTAATCTTAAATGTTTACAGAGACTTGATTCAATTTGCAAAAGACAACGATGAAATTTCGAGAAAGATTGCGCAGCAAGGTAGAGATTTTATTTGGGAAAAACTTCGAAATACTGATGTTGTATGCTATTGGAGAAGACTACTTAAAATGTACGCCAAACTCTTGACTTACAAACCTACCTTAAAAGAGAACCTCATTGAAATATATAATAAGTGAAATGCAGTGGATCCACGAAAACGTGAGTAGATCTTGCCTTTACATAAAATATTGTGATAAAATTGTAAGATATTTTTTATAACTATTTTTTAAGCGGATCCAAATTCAAAATTTGATCTCTTCGTTTTACTTGTTTTACTAGATAAGTATTAGTTGATATTTTTCGCTCACTTTTAAAATATAATTATGAGTGTAGAGCTTTAAAGCTTTGAACTATAATACCATACATTCTGCATAAAACCTATAAAATGAAAAGATTGAACTATGAGGTTACATTTTGAACTCTTCGTTTCACGTGAAAAGTATTTAAAGCAAACATTGTTCGCTCTATATCCAAATTTTATATTTCAAGAAAGATTGTATCTATGCAGAAAAAAGAGATTTAACTCATTTCTTTAATAAAATGAAGAAATCCAATTTTGAGTTCAGAATTTGGATCCAACTCTCTTAATACTTTTATAATGAAATCTGCGATATAAGTGACTGATATAACAATAGTTTAAATATATTTATGTTGTATAAAGGACTTTACAATTTAAAATAAATGTACTTTTATTGATACATACTTATTCGACTATGAAGAATATATTACAATGGATATAATTACAGATCAGGGTTTAACGCCATGGCGTGGCAAGTTTCAATATGAATCATTAGCACCCTGATTTAACAATTAGCTGGGTAAAACCTTGTAACACACCTTTGTCATTTCCGTGCCCATGAATTAATTATAATTTATTTTAAAATGCTGCACACGGTAATTTGATTACTTTTCTACAAAACAAGCACAGGAGTGAAAAATAATACTTATATTGTGATACAAGGCTCTTTATACTCATTTTCGCACTCATGAACTAGAATAAAACTTATCAATTAAGTACTATTCAAACACACGTACAATGAATATAATATGCGATGATAATGCGATAGAAATATTTCGAACTCAACAAGAGTGGAAGTATCAGCATTCAGTGAATATTTCAAAATTTGTAAAGGAACGTAAAGTATCATTTTAACATCGAATTAGGTATTCAAATATCCCTCTTATGATTTAAAAATGTTTATCGCTCTAAAGCGAAGAAATATCTGTTTCTAATGTTTGGTTGGAAGATGTCACTGATGATGCAGTAATTATATTATATATTTACAAGATAGATATCAAAGATAATTTTATAGTATATATAGTATATATATATATATATATATTCTATTCTATAGAATAGAAAAAGCTGGATTTTGCATGAAACATGCTAGAGACTTAGAGGTTTAATCGACGTGTTATTAAAAAATACTATATCTAAGGCACTTGCGTTCAAGGCAATCGTCGCTTCGGCAAAACCCCATTTCGCTAATTTAAGACAATTCGCTTCTTTTATTACAATTCAGGCGGTCGGAGTCAAAGGGATGCAAAATGAGTACCAACTAAAGAGTGAAAAAATATCTAATTATAATATTTTTTAAGTAAAACAAAGACTTCGAATTTTAGGGTTAGACCTTGGATCGAACAACCATAAGGACATGTGATTCTTACCAAGTACATGTGACTGAGCAGTTTAGTTTTCGCTATTTTACTTCCAAAATATTTTTAAAAAATTTGTTGCTGAAATTTTGAAAAGTGGTTTATTAGTTTATTTTCACTTTTAAGTTTTTTATTCCATCGTCTAATCTCGCACTGCCTGAATTATAATAGTTTTTCCCTTTTAGAGTGATATGTGTACTTTTAGGACAATACATTTCGTAAAGATACATTTTTAGTATATATGTACTTTCTTCAGAATTTATTTTATAACATGTTTTTTTTTTAATTTATTTTCGTGGCTCTCAATTCGTGTGTACGGCAGTGTAAAAGTTTCAACAAATTTTTAGGAGTTTAACATTACGCTATGTTTTCTAGATAATCAAAAGATATGCATTTTTAATTTTTTATAATACTTCGTTATGCTATTAAATAGCACAAATTCAAATACTTTGACAAACACTTACGCATCAGACTTTTCAGTTATATTAGAGTTCTATACTGTACTGAGAAGCTAAAATATATATACTTTAAGCTAATATCGAAGAACTTTAGTTACATACCAAAGATTCATTTTTTTTATAGAAAAATAACAACTCTTACGAGTTTTGCTTCCTCTGAGGAATAATTATATTTAACATGACTTAATTCCTAATGATTGCGTTTACGTAGATCAACTTTTTCATTACGAATCACATCTGTGGATTATTTTGCGTATCGATAGAAACTTTGAGCGAGAGCGAAAAATTATTAGGTTCATCCTATGGTATAATTTAAATATTTTTAAAAATTGTCTAAACAATTTTTAATGGAATCTATATAGAGTTTATAGACCCCTACGAAGAACCCATTAGGAACCTAGTATGACCCATGTGGAACCCGTATGATAACCATGTGGTTACCATTTTTCGAAATTGGCAAGAATAGTACATTATGCACCAAGGGGGAGAAGAGAGACGTTTTTGACGAGTATATGTTTTCTGTTCTTGGGAGTGCGAAAAAAATACAGAAATCCCAGCGAGTGCGTGAAAACATAGGTATCGAAAAATTCTCTTTCCTCCATGAAACATACGATATTTTTGAAAATATATATGCATGATTTCAGTCGTTCTGTATGCCTATGAAATGGAACTAAACTTCTACTCTTCACTCCCTAGGAAGTAAATAGTGGGAAATAGAAAATATTTGTTAGTCCCTAGAGAGGGAAGAGTTGAACTAGCCCCGTTTCATTGGCATAACAACGACAGAAATCATGCAGGTGCTATAAAAAGTTACAAAAGTTGTACACCACTAAAAATTTTTCGCCCCTCACTTCAACCGAAACGCGCATCTTTTCTGGATGAGAAACTATAAGCTGTCTCTCGTACCGTCTCGTACTGACTATTCGCGTAGAATAAATCCTAAAACAATTCGTCACTTGTGCATAGTTTGAAAACAGTTCTTTTCTTCTGTTTTTTAATCGCACCAATCATTCTCGCGGCAGTGTACCTAGTCCAATAGGAAATGCTCGAGGGGATGATTAGAGGAAGACCCGTTTTATTCTCATCAATTGCGTGAGTAGCGTGAGGCAATATTTCCTTTTCCATAAGGCATGAGGTTGTTCTTCATGATTACAACCAGCGTCAAAGTTTTTCAGCTACGTCAAAATGGCGCTTCTGAGACTCATAAGAAGTGCCACTAAACTAAGAGCAAAATGCCACGTGACTCCTCTTCTGTCGAAAATACTTCCTACCGCAGAATCTGCAGAATCTTGATTTGATTTCGTGACGAGCTGCTCATCAGTGTCTCCTGTGGAGTTTCATATAAATCGTACCTTGTACAATTGGAACTAAGTTTGGATGGTGGATTCGTCGCACGAAGGTGCGATTTTGCACAATTGCATAATTTGCGGGATTACAAACCCCCGACATCACTTATGTCGGCTGTTGTTTGGAACTTTTTTGGTTTGTTCGAATGGCACTGGCCTGGAATCTACGATCCGTAGGAAAAGTTTCTGGTCTCCTCTGGAAATACCATTTTCCCGAATTAATATATAGGATTTTATTTATTGGTATTTTAATGAGTAATTTTCTCTGCTGAAAATCTCAAGATAAACAACTACATGGGTACCCACGTGCAACCCACCAGGAATTTATATGGTTCTCACGTGGAACCCTTGCGGCGCCCATATGGTATCAACATGGTATATAGGTGGATTTCAAATGGATTTCACGTGGATATCATGTTACTAATATATTATCTACATGGAATCCATATAGCACCCATTTGTAATTTTTCTTTAATGAAATTTAATTAAAGGCCACCTTGTTTACGATGAATCGTGAGTTCATCTTAGGTAGCTTTTAGAGGATAATAATTGCTGTGCTTAACAGTGACTAAATAAATAAAAAAATGAAGTTTAACGAAATCGTTAATAATTATATTCCTCTGAAAACGACATTGGACGGAACGGATTTAGGGCAGTGAAAATGGAAGGTCCAGAGGATATATTATTTTATTTGAGAAAGCGTGCATTATTTTGGGATATTTTGGAAAATTTTTGGAAATTTTAGGACTGAAATGTTTCACAACTTCAGACATATTAAATGGCTTTACGGTATTACACGGAATGTTATGAAATTTATTGTGAATTTCATAAGTTTTAAAGGATTTTACCATTTATTGGGATTTTATAGAATCAAAAGAAAGTGAAAGAAATTTTGCAAGATTTCATTGAATTTTCAGAAATTTAAAAGTATTTGATGAAATTTCATCGGATTTTAAATTGTGTTAAGGAATTTAAAAGGATTTTTAGAAAATTGATATTTTCAAATTTTTTAATAGAATTCATGGGATTTTAAATAATTTTAAAGAATTTGATGATAATTTGTGGTATTTTAAATAGTTTTAGGGAATTTCTCGAAATTTAATTTGACTTTCAGGAATTTTAGATTTTATGGGATTTTAAGTAATTTTATGAAATTTACTAAGATTCCTGAAATTACATAAGGAATTAAAAGTTTTTATTTTTAAAAAATTTGAAATTCTCAATTTGCATACTTTTGGATTTTCTTAAAACATTTTTAAATTATTTGACGTGAAACTTTTAAGAATCCTCTAAATCCATTTAGGAAAAAAAGTGCAAGAAAGATTCATTTCATTGGTCTCATATTTCAGTAATTTACAAAATTAAAGTTAAAAAATTGATTGCAAACATTTCAAAGACTCTTTGATTTCAACTTAGATTTTTGTTGTTTTATATCGCGAATTAAGATCTATGAAACGTGGATAGGAAAATTCGAGGATAGGTATTATTGATAGACTACAGGATATCAAAATGCATCATGCTCTAAAATCGAAACTAAAAATAATGTGCGGATGCGCATAAAAAATTAGATGCTTTTCTAACGAAAAATAAAATATTCGTGCAACGAAACTATACGTGCAAGTGAAACGAAAAGTTATTATTAACTAGAGAAATCATACAAAAGTTCGCCTTCACCAAAAAGCGAAAGAAATATTGAACAAAACAAAAATGAAGAAATAAAATTGAAACAGAATTTAAATTAAAATCAATTTTTAGGTGTTTTTTTATAATTCGAAATGGAATTCATATGGAACCCATATAGATCCTATAGATGTTTTTTTTAGTTTTCAAGATGTTTTATAGAATGAATACAATATTGTATGAAGACGAAATATTCGCTTTAGGGTTGTGTTGGTGCTACGCTACGATTAGAGAAACCAGAAAATAGGGGAAGTGACTAATCTTTTTAGTCTAAAGTATATATGTAAGTAGTTCCAAACAACGTAATTGCCATATTCCAGAATTTTTTGTCATGCATCTTCGATTTTGTGTCACACTTCTTCCTCGATGAGTGCATTTGTCTAATATTATGTCCAATTTGTTTAAATTATTATCAATCTCGCCATTACCATTAAAAATCTCAATGCACCTTCGTGTGATGTTCCACCACGTGTCTAATATATATGTAGGCACAAATCTATGCTCATGCATTTTCTAGGTCTTCGGTTTAGTATTATAGTGTAATCACAATCATTGTTGAGATGAAAAAAAGTGCAATTTAGTTTTCATCTGATAATGTCAATGGAATTTTGATAGTGCAAGTGTGCATGTTCTTGTACAGATTTGCATACAGAGTTCTTTACAGTTGCCCGTGAAGATTTCTGTACAGATTCCTATACAGTTAACTCTTTAGTTTCCTGTACAAGTTCCCGTAAAGATTCCATTACAGATTTCTATACAAAAAACTGTTATACAGGTAACTGCAGAAAAACCTGTACATGAATTTTTTTACTTGGAACAATTTTGATAAACATATTATATCAATCTTGTTCTAATGTTAATAAATTATTTATTATTTTGCAAAAGAGAAGAGACAGAGTAGAGAGATGGAGAGAGAAAGAGAGAAATGTACGAGCATTAGTGCAATTATAAACCACAACCGTATTATAGATATATTCACAGGAATGCATTTTTGAAAACAAACAAATACAAAGAAAGACAAATAAACACACATGAAAACAACAAAGACTTATTCTACAATATATTTACTCTGGTTCAACCTTGGATTCGGCGGCGGCGACGCTTTGGCGACATGTTAGACGTACCCTCTATCATGTAAGGCATTTAAAAAAAACTTTTTTAAAACAGAACATAATTCGTTTCTAATGAAAAATTAATGAATCAATTAGTTCTTTGAATTACTTCACAACTCTAGGAATCACGTCGCCTGGCTAATAAGATTTGGGTTTCCCACTAGCTCAATATTTTAAGTGATTAGGATTTAAGATTATAAAGAGATGACTAAAAATAAATATTATTTAATGACAAATAAATGAGAGATGATTCTGAGAGTATGTTTTCTCTAAGTGAGGAATTCGCAATACAGGTTCCCGAACAGGTTCCTGTGTAGTTTTAATATAGAACGCAGGTTCCCATAATATTTTCTGTGTATTTAAAAAAAAAATGTACGTACCTGCACAGAAAACTGTAAAACTGTGTTTTGACTTTAAACTACACAGGAACCTTCAAAGAATTTTATACACAAACCTCTATTATGAATTGTAATGGGATGTTAAGCCTTAATATCTAATTTTTCTTCATGTAAATATATCATAAATTATACTCATAAAATTAGTAGAAATAGCTCCTCCACCGTTTCGCAGCCCAAATAAATATTTTTGATACTATACAGAATACAGATGTTACACACTGATATACAAAAATTTTTTTCTTTTGAATATATAAGTAAAAATTTGTATTGTAATTATCATTTAATAGCTGTTAAAAATATTAATTTTGAAAATAACGTGCACATCTATTTTTATGAGTTTTATGCGAAATGAAAATAAATTATTGCAATTCGTATCTTACATGTGAAAATATTTGTTTATACATTTTTTTAAATTTTAATTGCAACAAATTAGTATTATTGAATAAGAGCAGTAGCCTTTTTTAAGCCCTAACACATACTAGCCAGGTGTTTGCGACACCACAAAATAAGCGAAAGATTTACGTTTTTTACAAAAAGTAATAATATTGCTTTGAATTATATTTTGAAGCTCACGTGGCTTTAAGGATGATGAATCCAAGTTACTTAAAAATTCGATTTTTTCATTTTCATTAATAAATCTTATAATTAGATATTTCTCGTTCTGTAGCGCTTATACTTGTTTTTTAAGTATGCTTAAAGAGCGAAAAAATCTATAATTTAAATACTTTTTCTCTCTACAGGCACACTTTTATTATTTTTGGTTTAGTAGCACTGTAGGGCGAAAAAATACATTTTTATAATATTCATTAGGTAAAATGGAGAGATTGAATTTTGAAATTATATGACTTGAGCCCAACACCCTTAAATAATCATGAAGGACAACTTTCAAAATTCCAGACATTTATTATATTAAATTAATCTTAAAATGACTGAATTCTCTTAAAGTCCTTTAATATCTCCAAAATCCATTGACACCTTTTAAAATATGTTCAAACTATCTAAAAGTCCTTTAAATTCTTTAATTTTTTAGAAACTTCTTGAAATATTTTGAAATCTCTTCAAATTCAGGTGATTTTTTCACCTTAATATTCAAAATATTATGAGTGTATAATTGCGAAGATAAAAAAGGTAGCAAAAGAAAAAGGAAAATATAATATTTCACAATTTTAAATAGGCGGGAATTTTGTTAATTTTTGTTTAATGAATTTAAAAACGTCACTTTAAGCTCAAGTACCTGCATCTAAAATGATGTCATCTACGCTATCGTGAATTGCAATAGCGTCGCCGCTTGCAAATTTCGTCGAAGCCTCATCCAGGTTTCCACCATAAATAGACAAATCATCTTTATCTTTCCATTGAATATTACCTAGCGTTCCTCGGCTAGCCCCTTTGCAGCCAAACCACCAGTAAGCAGTCGCTCTTGGGAAAGCTGGATCAGCAGCATCCACCTGAGAAAAAAAAGCAGGTAATAAAAAGATTCTTAACTTTTAATTTATAGACTCCAAAAAAATTCAAGGAAATTCAACAAAATCCAAAAGAATTAAAAACTCTGTTAAAAATAATTCAAAAAGTTCTATAATTTTTTTTCCATATCATTTCTTTGAAATTATAAGGAAATCTCTATAGAAAAATAAGTATAGGAAAATCATTGTAATAAGTCTATACTAATTTTTCTATAGTATTTTTTCGCTTACTATATAATAGGTATACTTAATATTATATAATAAGCGAAATGAAATAGGTAGAAATGACTCACAGAGAAAGTCCTATCATTGAATCTATAATAGGTATTTCCTTTGAAGAAATATGTGTATCCATGATATGTCAGAGCAGTATCTATATTATCTGGGACTCCTTCCCAGTTCGAGATCAATTTTGGATATGTACTCTTCACGGGTGGTCTTTGAGCTGGATCGAACCTCCAGAACTTGGTACCCTTATAGAAATAGATCTTCCCATTTCCGGTCCAAACCGCCGCAGCGTCAATATTATCCGGAATTCCTGTGAATCCTTCGCTGATATCTTTAGGATAATCTCCATCCATTTTCTTGCCAATATATCTCCAGTACTTCGAACCCTGTAATTGGATAATTATTAGGTAAATGATTCATATCGCAAAAATCTATTTCCAGGATATATAGGACATCTCTAAATAGTCCTCAAGATATCCAAAATGTTTCATTAAGGATATCCCAGGATTTTTCCTTACCTTGAAAAAGTAAGTTTTGCCATTCTTGTAGGTAAAGGCAGCGTCTATATTTGATGGTAAGCCCTTCCAGGAAGAACTGATGAGTTTTGGGTAACCACTTGCAATTCCGTCTGCTGTTAACTTCCAATAATATTGCCCTGTGAATTAAAAATGTAGAAATAGTTAAAATGAAGGATTAGACACTATAATCAATTTTAATTAAGTTGAATGTATTTGAATTAATGTCAATCGAAGAATAAGGACATTTAATTAGACTGAGAATACCTTTGAAGGCGTATGTGTGACCTTCGGCAGAATTAAACATCGCATCAACTTTAGGATCCGAACATAAGAGAGGATCTTCTTCTCCCGGGGGAGCCACTGTAGTTCGGTGGTTATAAGTAGTTCCACCATCTCCGTCATCAGATTTAGAACCATATAGAGCCTAGAAAATTGAACCATAAATTATGCAGGAATTTATGAAAATTTTTATTGTTTGGAATAGTTGGAAGATACGCCCATATGAGTTCCAAAATACATCTATAACATTTTTTTGTCTTTATATTTTTTAATTCACTAAAAAATAATTTTCTCAGAAAGCATCGCCGCGCCATTTAAGAATGTTTTAACATGTTCCTGGGATGTTAAACAGCTACAATTAGCAAAAAAATTTCATATGGAGCTTATTATATATAAATTGTATAATTGTATATATTTTATTATACATAATAATATATAGTTTTCCACCAAGTTTGAATTGAAGTGGAATATCCAGTTTTCAACGTTACACAAATTAAAAAAATATTTCCATATTCGACACATAAGATTAGAAACGGTTTTGTACAATAAAGAGTTAGGAAAATCCAAGTGATGACTAAGTAGTTCAGTCGTCATCTTTTCTCTACCTTGTGCACTATAGAATAACTGGATTTTATCCTCTTAATGAAGTGTTGTAGTTTCTCTGAGAATATGTAGTGAATCAGATTCAAATAATTTTCATTGGTGGCTTACCAATAAAAATTGTTAAAAATTTCTATCACAGGAATCCTTTTACTTTGCATATATTGTGAATTATTACGGGTGTAGAAAATAAAGAAAAAGTCAACCAAACTCGAAGATTTAATTTAAAAAGTTTTCAAAATTGTCCTTTAATTTATAGTACCCTTACAAAAAAAAATGGAATATAGGAAAATCATCAGTATTTTAATACTTTTGTTTTCTTTAATCGAAAATAATTGTAGGAAACTATAGTAAAATCATGATAGAAAAATCAATATAGGCAGTATATTATAAAAACATTATTATATAAACAAAGTGATAGGAAAATCATTTTAGGAAAAATCAATATTTTAATAGGTATTATATATCGGTATAATGAGTCACTGATTCAAATTTATAGAGTATATACTTTTTTCGCGATTATAGAAAAATTATATAAGGATTATAAAGAGATCTCCATGGAAAAGTCATTATAGCAAAATCATCAATATTTTAATATTATTTATTTCTATAATTATTTTCCTAATATAGTGGCAAAGAATTATAGAAAAATCATCATATCTACGATGTAGTAAAAGTTTCTGGTCTCCTTTAGAAATACCATTTTCCTGAATTAATATATAGGATTTTATTTATTGGTTTTTTAATGAGTAATTTTTCTTGCTGAAAATCTAAAGATGAAGAACTACATGGGAACCAGCGTGAAACCCATATGGTATCTACTTGGGCCCCAAGTGAACCTTTACAGTGCCCATAGGGTACCAACCAGGAATTTATATATGGTAGTTCTCACGTATAGAATCCTTACGGCGCCCATATGGTATCCACATGGTATCTACGTGGATTTCATATGAATTTCACGTGGATATCATGTTACTAATATATTATCCACGTGGAATCTATATGACACCCATTTGTAATCTTTTCTTTAATTTAATTAAAGGACATCTTGTTTACGGTGAATCGTTAGTTCAGTTTAGGTAGTTTTTAGAGGATAATAATTGCTGTGCTTAACATTGACTAAATAAATAAAAAAAATGTAGTTTAACGAAATCGTTAATAATTATATTCCTCCGAAAACAAAATTGGACGGAATGGATTTAGAGCAGTGAAAATGGAAGGTCCAAAGGATATATTATTTTATTTGAGAAAGCGTGCATTATTTGTTGTGACTTTCATAAGTTTTAAAGGATTTTACCATTTATTGGGATTTTATAGAATCCAAAGAAATTTAAAGAAATTTTGCGAGATTTCATTGAATTTTCAGGAATTTAAAAGTATTTGATAAAATTTAATTGGATTTTAGATTGTGTTGAATGTTGATTGTGTTGATTTT
>JAUESI010000007.1:9113-28457 GCA_032275145.1 Synergus laeviventris | reverse complement strand
CTCAAATCAGGAAAGAACATAACTCATTCAATTTTCTCTGAAAACAACATACATTTCATCTTTAATCGTTTATGTCTGATTCAACGTATAATTTTATGATAAATAAGACTTAAGATTCGTCAACATGAAAAACAAGGCGTTACTTTCACACCTGCGGAAACAAGCTGATAAGGTTAAAAGACAATCAATAACATTAATCTTGTTAGACATACCTCTATGATTCAGTCTTAGAGATTTTCTTTATCGTTTACGATTAACTGCTGAAAATTTTTATAGTAAGATGTCTTCCCAGGAATTCAAAAAAATTTTATGAATGAGTGCTCGAAGGAAGTTGCGCGTCATATATAATGTGTGATCCGTAACTTCCAAGAAATCCGATTTTTCTGAATGAATTGCAAAACGCGTGGGTGCTGGGTACGAGAATGAGCCACGCATGAATGGCGAATCGGTGAGTGGACTAGCGAAGATGTAGAAAGTTTCTTCGCAGATATATGTATGTAGTACACAAGTCAAATAAGTATGAGTGGGGAAGTGTTTATTGTAAAGGTGAAGAGATATGATTCAGACCACATGGATTTCTGAGAATTTCTGGCAGCATCACTCGTATCCTTAATATTCATTATACCTATATATGATTAAAGGAACTTTGTTACTTCCGTCACCTTCCAATTACTCAGTTATCCATCTTGAAATGGGACATTTTATTATTTTAATGCTCAGGGATCATTATCTGTTATTTCACATTTTAAATTTTACATTTCCAGGGATTTTTTAAATATATTTTAAGGAATTTCAGAGTTTTAAAAAGGGATTTCATGGATTGTAAAAAAAATGTCTAGGGTTTTCAAGATCAGTAAAATACTGGATGCTTTTGGAAATAGAGCTCATTATCTTAATACTTTAAAAATCTTTTTAGACGTGTTTAATGTATTTTTTTTAAACTTTTATAATTCAGATTTACGCAAAAACTTTTTTCCGGGTCATTAAAATTGAGCATTCTTCTTTTTCTGTGCGAAATCTATGAATCAATCGATGCGTAAAATTTTAACAATATAATCAGAACTTATATCTTATAAACCTAATAATGTATTGTCAATAGTTAAAAGATAATTATCGAAGCGTCTTTGTTAGAAAAACAACAATTCTATTAGCAATCACCAAGAATTTTCAGGAAGAATTGTTAACAATGTCTATCCATAAAAATCGAATTTGCACTCGAACATCATCAGGCAGTTATGTCATCACTGAAGGTCACGTCGTGTCACTTTGCTACGTGCAAATTTGCATCTTTTATTGATTTCTGCTTCCTCAATTATCGAGGAATATATAACCAATGGAATTCAAAATATTTGATGAAGTATGTTCTGATTGTGGTCAATCATATACGCATATTGTAAATATATGTGCATATAATATTGACCTACTGATGTAAATCATGTAACTCGAGTGTGAAGTAAAAATGTTAACACATGAATTTGTATGTAGTGCAGTGAATGGAACCTGCATCTGCGGATATAGCATTTATGGTCAGATGAGGCTATCCTGAAAAACCGTGATTTGTTACATTTGAATCAATGTGCTTAGTCTAGCGAAGCTCGAGAGGTCAGACCGTCTCGCACTGTTACACATTTTACCAGGACACGGTCATTAAGTCTAAGTATGCTCCTGAATCGCTGAATGAACCCAGAAAAACTCAAATATTTCACGCTTTGCACGATCATCTATGAAATAGTGTCTATGTCATTTCGACAATAAACACTGTTTACACTATTCCAGACTAACTGAAAATGTATCAATGCTCAAAGCTTCAATATGTCGCTCCAACCACAAAAATTCATTAATTCATTTAATAATTGCAAATATGCATAATGCTTATGCGATTTCATAAATTACATTACGTACATAAGTACACACCAATTTGATAATTTATGTAACCTATAATTCGGCGGCATAAAAGTTCAACGACATTATAATGCTTATTATGCCAATGTTGCAACTTAGTCTCAATTACATTTTAATATGTCGAGTGGGCATTGAATATGACTTTTTTACTGTGCTCGATGGCAATGAGATTTTTATTGTGAATATTGTAGGTTGACCTTACTCTTAGCAATGACCCTTCAATTAAACTGAAGGTCGCAGTTCCTTGACCACGCATGCATAAATCTGCCAGAGGAACATTTTTGAGAGTGCCAATATTTCTTTGTAGTAATAATGTGTATTCTTTGCAGAAAATATTTTATTTAGTGTAAACGATCTTTTAACATTGAAATCGACATGAGATTTTTTCTACGTATGAATTATAATAATAAGGAAGCCCGAATAGTCGTTACCTTCATAATGGGGTCAAGGAAACGGTGAGTTGCTTGTATAAAATACGATAACTCGTTCAACTATAGATAACAACACCACAATCGATCATGGAATTCGGTTAATGCAGTTCGATCTAAATACGTGACTTTAACTTAACACGAACGAGCCAATATCATCAGACAATAAAAATAAAAAATTGTTGAACCTATATTGAATAGAAATTTCCTCAAAAACCTGAAATCATGTGTATACCATATAAAAAGTCGAGAAGTCAACCACTTGTCCTATCAATATCGTTACTCTATGATGATGTATTTTTGGAGAGGTCATCTACCGACATTTAAATATTTATACACTTGAAACGTGATTCCTCAAATTATTTTTAAATTACCTACACGTTTTTGGCTAACCACTTTCGACTGTGGCCCCTGAAGCTGAAGTGATCTAAAGCGAATCTTTTATGTTCCCTGGAAACTCAGAAGCGGCCTCTTTAAATACATGAACTAAAAGAAGAAAAGGAAATTTATGAGATCCAAGATCAAACATGCCTCACAGTAATGTTTTCTCAGTTCAGGGAACTGGTGCGATGCAACCGAAGTCTTTGTACTCGCGCAGCTTGTATATTGTACATATATATTGTACACATTCGCGAGAGCGGAAAAGATTCTTATTCTTCAAGACATTTACCCATTCTTGCATATATTTTTGAAGACTTTAGCCAAAACATCTTTAATGTTATTACTGCAACGTCATTGGGTCCCTTTGACCCTTTTTTCACGAACGTCATTTAAATTCAGGGGGTAGGAATAGTATAACTTCACGTTTAAATTTTAGATTACACATATTCCGCCACATTTCACTCTATAGGATGAAACACTTATAAAATTCTTTTTATTCCCTAAAATCTGTTTAAAATCACTTGAAATCGTCTGAGAATTTTACGGTTGAAAGTGAAAAGTGGATTAAAATATTGCTTTTAATAAAAGTGCGATAAAAATTCTTCGGAGTAAAAACGAAACAAAGAGAACCAATCAGCGTTGGTATTGGTCCACCTTTGGTCTGGGAATTCATTTTTTCCCATTTTTCCTTTCAACCTCTCTAAAATTGTACATTTAAAAAAAAATTGTGTGTGTAAGTCTGATGTGCAGCTCCTGTATTTTCATTAGAATAATACTCAAAGCAAGGTGATAACCGGATGAATCACGAGAGGTCGCAAAAACTGCTGATTCAACTACTCCGGAAGTAATGCAATGTATTTACGCTAACACATGTGGCATTTATGTCTGAATGAATCATCTGTGACTTGGAACATAGTGCGTTGGGTTGTACTTCTTTTTCTTTTTTTTTTGGAATAACTCTGATACGAACTTTTGAAGTGAGTCTCGATTCTTCTACGAGAGAAAGTATTGTATATACACATTAAAGTGTATTGAATTTCGTGTTACTTCATTTTTCTGCTTTCGAGAATGTTTCAGTACATACAAATTTTCTGCAAATCCAATAGGGTTCGAGGAAAATGCATTGAAAAAACCAATCTACAATTATTGCGCAACAGTATAATTTTTCATAGTTACAGATTACTTTTTCAGTGAGTCTCGAAACAATTACACAATTTTCTCATGATACAGCGGCACGTGCGTATTCACGAGGTAGTTGCGTAAAGTTTCATGTAAATGTCACCTGCTTTAGGATGTTATTATATGCCGTTTGATAAGAACCTCCAGAGATACAGTTTTCAAACATTGACGTTTGAAATTTCTAATTGACATATTATATCACTCATAGTGTACCTATTTTGTCGCCAAACTTGAAGGATGTTAAGAGAATTTGAGGGATTTCCAAAGATTTCATGACCGAGTGTATACTAGATTTTAATAATCTCTTTTTATAAATAGAAGTTTGTCTTATAGAAGTTATACATATAGAAAAAAAGTATTTAAGGAATTATTTCTTGTTTCTTCTGCGGTAAGAAATTACCAAAAAGTGGATTCCTGAATTCTGGCTATTACGTGCTTTTGGTGCTTTTTAAAACGGTGCACGCTACTGTCGACTAGTGACCCCGGCCTTGAAGAGGTCATTGTAATGCCCGCGCATCAGTATTCTACGTCCTCGCATCTTTACCAGACAACACTTGAATATCAAGCCCCCAGGCTTTGTGCGATCGTTCAATATATTTTATTGTTCCCCCTATCCTACCTGCGCTACGTGAATATGGGGCTGATTGCGCACTGTACTTACTGTCCAATGTCCAGTCTAGGGTTTTGAGATATGGAATTCAATTGAAAACGATTCTATGGTTCGGATAATGGATATGACACTTGGCCTTCAGTGCTTACCATTTTTCACCGATTGATCTGAAATTTTTACTGTAGCTGAATAATAACATTCTCTAGTGAATCACGCTAAATGTTGTCAAAATATTGATTTAAAGAAAAATGGCGTTATTTTGAAACTAGAATTGTATTTTTTGATACAAAAAAATTCTACGTGGTTGACTTCAGAATATATATTATAACAATAATTATTTGATTTTTACATCTGTTTTCTCTGTATATGTACTCGGATTAAACAGGAATTTGCATATAAGTAACAAAAATGGCTAATTTTAATAACTTTCCCTAACACGAGGATTTCAAAATCTATAAACACAAAATACAATTGTTTCATTTTAAGCAAAAGAGGAAGTGGATCCTTTTTTAATATTTAAAAACAATTAATACATTGAAATAAAAAATCCTATAATGATTGTATGATTTGTGGTGTTTTCAAATTAAATTAAAGTAATTGTCAATGAAAATAAAAAAAGTGATCCTACTATTTTGTAAAGAATAATAAGTATAAAATAAATAAGAAAGGCATTATATAATTTTCGCATGTAAGTTTCACAGAAGGGACTTCCAGTTTGCCTTCAATTTTGATAATCATCCAAAAATGTAATAAAAAATTCTGAATTTCGTCGCTTGGAGAACTCGTTTATTTTAAGACATATATATTGTGACGTCGCCGAATAATTTAATCTTAAGTTGTTATTAGCGGCATCACGTTGCAGAGACAATGATTTATAAGGACACATATCGATCCACTGCTGTCGATTAGTGTTCTTTGATGCAAAAAAATCAGTTAAGATAAGAATAATTTTAAAGAATAAGTGAAGTTTTAAAGAACTACTAGGGATTTCAAAAGATTTTGAGGACAAACATGAAATATTGAACATTTTTACTACTTAAAATACTATAATTTTAGAAGCAATATTAAAGTATCATATATTTTTTGTAAGAAAAATTTATGTGTAGATTTCTAATTATCTCAAGTTACTTACCATACTAAGATTTATAAAGATTTAAATGAATTTTTGTTAATTTCTGGAGACTCAAAGAGATCTCAAAAGGTTTCAAAATTCATCGATAATAATTTTGACACGTGTTAATTTGTAGATAATTGTAAAGTATAGGGACAACGTTGAATCAATGATAAAAATTTAATAAAATATGCATGTGAGCGTCCATTAATTACGTAAGAGAACAAAAGGAAAAATTCCATATTGTCATCCTTATCAGATTTTGATCGATTATATTATCTCTCATATTTATTCTTTTGTTCCTTATGTAATTATAGTGAACGAAGTTAGGCTATTGTATAAACGGAACAATTTTCAACATCGCACTTTATATTTGAAGAATTGAGTAAAATATTTTCTGCATGCTTTTTACGCAACCTCTTTATACCTGTGAAATCGTCACGTATGAAGCACACTTGAAGTAGCTTTATCTTTCGTCCATTATCAGCGATAACCTGATAATGTTTTCGTGATGCAGTGGTTTGTCTTTAAATGCGGTCGCCGTGAATTCATTACTTATCAAGCATGCCATGAGCACACTTTAGACGAAACTTATGAAACGCAAATTAAATATACTTTGTCGTAAAAGCCAGGCAGGAAAAATGCTTGACTTATTGTTAGTTCTTCGATGAATCAGTCATCAGACTATGGAGTAAATCTCACTTTTTCATCCCGGGATTATTTTATTAATTTAATCAGTGAATGGTATTTTTTCTCTAAATTTCAAGAAGTCCCTGAAAAACTCTCGAAACACTTAGAATTCTTTTTATTTAACAAAATCTGTTTGAAATCACTTGAAATCGCCTGAGAATTGAACGGCGAGTAAAAATGGAAAAAAATGGATTTTCAGAGAAAAACGAAACAAGGAATGGCATTCCATTTTTTCTCTGAGAATTAATTCTTTCCTATATTTTTGTAACATATTTATTAGTTTATTTGTAGCCTCGAATCTATTAATTTTAATTAAAAGTGTTCTATGTCTATTTAGATTGTAGTTATAAAGTCTAGCGCATACATAACGGACTTTAAATAAGCAGTTTTAATACTTTGACAAAATATTATTAATATTATTATTATTATTATTCCAATATATATGTAATTAGATATTTCTTTTCTTTTGTGTTTCTCTATTGGCTCTAAAATAATGTCGAAGATAACTGATAAGTTTCTTTGTTTTCTATCGTTGTTAATAAGGACAGTTCACTCTCTGTTTAGTATTATATTATTAAATATACAGTTCCATCTGCAAAGGCATTAGAATGATATATCTGATGAGAACACTACGGGCACGAGGTCGAACGACTATTTATTACACGTACATAGGAAGTGCCCTTTGTAAACTTAACTACTATGGCACATTAATGTGACTTCAATGTTACGTGACAATGGCACAGTATCAACAACTTGATATATTAATTTAATAAATGTGGAGGACAAAAAATGTTAATAAGTCCGCGACCTGTCACGTTGAAACGCTGTGAATAGCGCGATTTCCAAATTATTTAAAATTCAAGCCTTTTATATGATTTGGGAATATTGATAAATTTTGTATTAAAGTCTCAACAATTTTGGTTATATTGAGAGTTTTTAAATCTTTATTTAGAAATCTTCTGAAATTTCGAAAATTCCACAGGAATGACTTAGAAACTCTAAAAAATTCTTACTTTACAATACTCATTTATATGAAATTGAGAAACTCAACAAAGAAATTTTCTCCATGAAGGTACAAAGCGCACCGCCGCGACATTGAATAATTAATGAAAGAAGCTTATCTGGTTGCAAATTAATATATAGCACAAACAAGAAAATCTCGGATAAATGTCTCATGTAGAAAAAGAGATGTTGGCTGGATAAAGTGAGTGATGCCAGGAATATTTACAGTAAAATAGTTAATATTCTAATGACGGATAAATCGTGTACGGACTGTATTGGTGATAATGAAGGTCACCACACCGTCAAACCTGGCACTTGTTGAGATCTCTTGAGTATTTCCGTGTCGAGGGACATACATTATTTACCATTTCCTCATACGACCCTCGCCACCGCCGTCGACAATCTTCATTTGGCACTCTGCCAGGAAAAATGAATTTTTATGTATTAATTTTGCGAACGTGTTCAAAACCAACCACTAACAAAGACATTCTTCCCATTTCAGAAATAACGAAAAAAATTATCCCACTCATACTGCACGTGTTTAGTATGTATAACGCACTTTAGAGCTGATTCAAAGTTCACTCACTTTGGTACTTTAAAGTTCCAAAAATAATGAACATCGTAATTTATTTAATTATTGTTGATGATCATCAAAAGCATTGCCAAGAAGTTGGGTGTTCTATAAATATTTTGAAAAGCCTTTGAGATCTCTGTAAAACTTCTGATATATCTCCTTAGAAATCCTTATGAATGCCTCTAAACGTTTTAAAAATGATTTAAATCTCTTAAAATTCGTTGACATTTACACGGAGAAAATAAAATGGTTCAATGTACCATTTAAAATAGTCAACATGCACTCTGAAAGTATTTTTTCTTAAATTTAGTAAGTTTTACTACTTAAAATTGTAATTTGTGCTAAGAAAATTGTAAACCCCTGCTATTTTCGTTGCAAAAGTTACAATTTGGAATAGTAAAACTTACTAATTTCCAGAAATTTCTAGAAATTACTTGAAATTTTAAGAAATCCCTTTACGTACTTTGAAATCGCTATAAATCTTCTGAAATATTTAAATTTGGTATAATTCCTTTAAATATTCCAATATACTACTTTTAAATATTTTGAAATAAGTATTTTGTGAAATCTTCAAAGAAGAAAATAGAATTTGCTTTTCTTATTTCCCGTCGGAGGATTATTCTCAATTTAACCCTTATTAGCCTTAAGCAAATGAAAATGCAACTCTTAAAAAAAATTAATTTCATTTTTAAAAAAAAAACTTGATCGTTTGAAATTTTAAACAGGAAATTCCGGTTAGGCAGGTCAAATTGCGAGCAAGTGGCAATCCTAACGCAGAGATAGTGAATCAAATTCCATAAAAATTCGTGATATTTATTGCTGCATTATTAAGCATTTCTAAGGATTTATTACCAACTCGATTTCTTGGAGAATAACGAAGCTCGTTAGTTGCATGTCTGACTATTTAGTACGTTTCTACTGTCGCGCTCTGCTGTCTGACTAAATGGAAAAGGATTGCTTGCTCTACTGAAATTGCAGAGGGTGATCGTGCTTCTTGCTCATTTATCCGATTTCGTTTCAGATACTTATTCTTACCGTTAAATTTATATCATTTATATTCTTAACGTATTTTTGACGATCAGAGCGCGTATTCAATCGTAATTACCGGATTTGGCTAATCATGAGAAATTTTATCCTTCAAACTTCGAAGATTTCTCTTCAATATTTTTTATTACAATTTATAACTCATAAAGCTGATATATAGATGTACATTAAGGATTAAACATCTTCTGATAAAAAATTATAGAAACCATAGGTTATAAACCTGTTGTTTTAAGAAGTTGCGATAAGAATAAGTGAGTGCATCGTTTCAATAATTTGAATGAGACATTCTCAGTGTAAATTATTAACGCTAGCCACATCCGCGTATTGCATTGCCTGCATAGTAAGTGAAATAATAATAAGTTGGATGCTGTGTATAAATATCTATTTAAAAAAAAACACTGAAATATGTGCTGGTACGATCGCTCAATAAGCTGCTCAATTTGTAAGAAATTATAGTAACAAATTTTATTGTTTAATTACATACTAAAGCATGAAGAATTAACTGATTTTAAACGTTCTCTTAATCAAAAGCCAATAAATTCATCGTTCTTGAAGAGTAGATTTTTTTTTGAGAAT
Source organism: Synergus laeviventris (assembly GCA_032275145.1). Lineage (NCBI taxonomy): Eukaryota > Metazoa > Arthropoda > Insecta > Hymenoptera > Cynipidae > Synergus > Synergus laeviventris. The sequence continues at coordinate 18,960 of JAUESI010000007.1, read as the reverse complement.
GTACTGGAAAAAAAATTTGTCTTTGGAGACCGGTTTGCAATTAATCGCATAAGTGATGTAGAATAAAAAAACGTCACTCATAATACCCGTTCACTTACAAAGTTCAGCGTCACTTGATGACTGCTTGATGACCTTCGATCGATTGAAAGATTATTGATACGCACTAATCAGGAAGTCGTTAATTATTAAAGAACTTAAAAAAACTTTTTATTCAAAAGAAAAAATTTTCATAAAACCCTAGAAAAACATTTGCAATCTCCATGACCCTTTTTAAATCGCTAAAATTACAAAAGTTGTTGAAATCTCAAGAAATCCTTTAAAATCTTTTGAAATCTATTAAAATTATTTCTAAACCTCGACTTTTTGAAATGCTTTTGGAATTCACTGGAAATCTCTATAAACTATTTTCATGTGAATATTTTTCAGAGAGTTTAATTTGTGGACAAGGTAGAATTAAATAATTAAGTACAGTACGTGCACTATTAGAAATGTTGTACATTTTAATACACATTATTATACCAGAAGTATATCAATTTTAATATAAAAGTGTATCAAACTTATTTAAAAAGTTATGATCGCCACCTCAGCTTTTTGAAATTAAAAAAAAATGCTTAATTATTTTGATCTTTAAGCTCTGAAAGTCTTTTAAAACCTAAAAGTCATAACTAACAAATTTTCCAAGCGCAAAAAACCTCCGCTTTTTTAAGAATCGAGCATAAAATGTTGGTGAAGTAAGTTCAAATTTACTCACCATTGCTCCCGTCTGGGAAATGTCAGAATCCTCGGCTTTCGCGCAAAGACATACACAAAGAAGCAGAAGACTTCCGGTGACTTTGCTGAAATGAATCTCCTTTCTTGCCATCATTCTTCTTTTCCTTCCAATTGCTCTCATATACTCTCAGAACTGCACAAAACGGCAGTAGGAAATAAAACGAAGACTCCAAATTGGAAAAAAGAACTAAAAGCTGCAGAAACGGATATACACTAATAAAGACCGATTAATCTCGACCTGGATCTCACTAAAAACTTCCTGTCATGTCTGGCACAGTTCGATCGCGTTACATCCGAACACTGAATTGACACACGCGGACGAAATTCTTCTCATTCGTATAAACCATAAAACTCGAAGGTCAACTAGTTTTCCGGATATCCTGAACTTCTTTCTCTTCTCCTTTACTCAGGAGCAAGTGATACTAAATCAAATTTCTTCAAAACAATCTCGTTTCTCCTGCACTTCTTTCTCGCTCTTCTTCTTTTTCTTGTCCTTCTTCCTTTTCTTCTTTGCACTGAAAATTGTTGAAAGCTCTATCCCTCTTGAATTCTCGGTAGCACTTCCGTTTCGCAGGGTCAGACCAACTTCGTTGCCACGACACTATCGATTCTAGTTCCACAAAGGGCACGAAAGCAAACCGTGGAATAAAAAGTGGAAGAATTTCTTTTCACTATTTCGAACATAAACTTCGGTTTAATCGTTGCAGAAAAATGGAGAATTTGAGTGATTTGAAATAAGAGTAAGAAAAAAAAAGACAAGGAGAAAAACGTGACCGACACATGCAGGTCGGAGAAAGAGACACGCGTCTCGTACTGGCCCGGAGTCCACCGCCACTCTGACTCACAATCAGTCTAACTCTGACTTTTATTGAAACCTCCCACCAACTGACTCTGTTCTTCTATTCGCGGAGGATCACTCGAACTCGAAGATCAACCGTCTGTCTCCCGACTGTCTCCTGTGGTTTAGGTTCATGTAAATATATAAATATATGTATAAATATACATAAACATAGGGGAGAGAATAAAAGCATTTCTTTCTATCTCGTCACGAGATGAATCCCAATTCATTGTTGCAGAGGAATTCTTTTTCTCCCAGTCGCGAAGTCATCTCGAGGAATATTCAACTCTTTTCGCTTATCTGATCTGCTGCGCGGAGAGTCAATTTACTTTATGACGAGGGCTGATACATTTTTCCAGGAATTAAAACAATTCATGGCGAATTCAAAGAAGTTTATAAGGAATTAAAAATTTAAGGGAATTCCAAAGAATTTTAAAGAATTAAAAGCAATAAAATATGTAATAACAATTAAAAGTAATTCAACTGAATTCAAATGAAACAGATCACTTGAAATCCAACTCTAGAAATATTCTGAAGTACCGAAAAGTCTCTAGAAATGCCTGAAAATATTGAAAGTTGAAAATTTGTTTAATTAAATGATATAGATACTATTTTTGAGAAAATTTATTTATTTTTTCAGAAATAAAATGTAGGACCACGTGAACGTTTCTTGGTGTCTTTTATTGAATTTGCAAATTTTAAACTTGACATCTCATTCCATGTGAATTATTACGAAAAAAATGCCGATAAGGCAGGGGTCGAAAATGCCTACTATAAATAATTTGATGGAAAATAAATAGGGAATTTTTCATGAATCCACGTGATACAGATTTTTCCTCCTTACATTCATCGCATTTTGAGTCATTAAATTATAGTAAACTTCCGTCCATACCAGTTATTTAGTCCTTTTTTGATCTACACGCGCAAATATTTACTTCTGATGTGACTCATTGTCAGAATGACTTGAGAAATGCGTGAGACACTTTTTCGCGATCACGAATGTTTCCGGAGGTTTTTTTCTTTAGTTGGATTCTGCCCTAAATTCCCAGAACTGTGACAAATCTGCACCCTTTTGTTGTCTGGCAAAGGACCTCTTGCAGGATGTATCAGGCGTATCATTTCATCTATAAAAACCGCAGTCTTCTTGTATTACAACTTCAAAGAAATCAATTAAATCAATTATTCTCACTTATTATTGGTCAATAATTGTAGGAAACTAATTATAGGGAAATCATTATAGAAACAAAATTATGGGAAACCATTTCAGGAAAAATAAATACTTTAATATGTATATTTATCGCTACAATTATTTTCCTACTCCCTAAAAAATGTTAATTAGTGAGAAATGAAACACTAATTCAAGTCAGTGAAGATTTTCATTGATAAATAGTGAAATCTCACTTGTTTTAATTTAGAGAGTATACTTTTCTCGCGATTATAAGAAATTCATTATGAAAAATCATTATAGAAAAAAAATTAGTATTCAAAACTTTCCTTGAATTTCATTGACACCGCAGGATACTTCAAAAGTTTCCAAATACTTCAGTTTCGATGACTAATTTTTTCCATGTGGGGACTTTAAAAGATATATAGAGAACTCAAGGAGTATTTGGAATTTAAGAGATATCTAGGGATATCTAAGGGATTGAGATTTCTATGGAGATGGTTTTAATTTTACATGTTGATGGTTTTGCATTGCTTATGGCGCAGGCGTGGTTCAAGACTACCAATGAATTTTTTCCGTCTGGTTATCAAGTTATTTTAGTAACGAGTGATAGGACATCCAAGAAGAAAAAAATTGCTCAGATATTGGATGGGAAAGTCGCATGTGGCTTGATTCGTGAATCATGCTTGCCTTTTTGAACACCGCTTCCGTCCCGTAAATTCTCTTTTGTCTCGGGACCAGGGGTCATTGACAACGATTCCTATATATATATGTGTAAAGTCCAATGTAAAACACTGGGAGCGCGAGTAGTTTTCGAATACGGGCAAAAAAACCGCAGACTGAATGAGTAATACATATAAAGTTCCGCTGAAGATGTTTCCATAGAGTTATGCTATATTGCTTCATCTTACTGTGAGTAAATGCGATCCGAACCCTTTACATATTTAGACGGCAAAAATTTTTTGATTAATAATTTAAATTATTGTACCTATTGCATTAACAATTATTAATAGCAAATTAAAAAAGATGATTGCTATCATTCCAATTTGGAATTGCATAATTTTTTTTAAGACATAGAATTTCAATAGGAGATGATTTCTAAAGATTTCTATAGGAATTTAAAAATATGTAATTCAAGAAATATCAAGGTATTTTTAGTGATTTATGAGAGTTTTCGAGAAAAAGAGTTGTCCCAAATTTCGTATCATAATTGATTGTACATATTATTAATTATTAGCTGTTATAATATTTTTATAACCATTCAACATTGTTTTATACACTTATCAGTCCAAATTGTCTGCAATCTCTAATAATAAGATTGTGGTTTTATTTAATTTACTCTATAGTGACTCCCTTCTAAAAAAGTGTCCAAAACCACAATCCATTGTGAAGGTTCAGACGAGTGAATCATAGAGTCATATTAATATTAAGAGACTGTGTCATAAATTCTCATGATTTCACACGTTAAAACAATAATTTAAAATGAGTATAAATAAAATTCTAGGTAATTGATTTTACTTATAAGCCCCAATATAATTTCATATATTAATTAAATATTAACGAAACTGATAACAATTATAATTTTTATAAACAAATTTTATAATATTGTTACTCTTATTCCACAATTTACGTAGCTCAAAAGCTGGTAAATTCACCCCAATTAAATTCATAAAAAATCTCTCGATATCCCCCAAGAGGGAAACCACATTAGTAACCAAATATTTCGTTTTTTTTGGACAGGAAAGAATTTTTTTAAACTTTGAGAAATGTTTGTTCATGTTTTGAAGTATATATAACAATTTTTATAATTTTTAAAATATTTTTATTATATTTCTGAGATGTTTCCACTCTTAAATTCACACTCAAATTCCAATTAGATATTTTTAAAACATGTGTTTGTTACCATAATAAATATTTTCAACTAAAACTAGTCCATTTAATTAACTTTTGCCGCATTCGTTAAAACGACATGAATTCTTTTAATACATATAAGAATAGTATGTAAAATCTCCTTTTGTACAGGAAATCGACTATTTTATTATATCCTTGTTATATAACTGTTATCTAGTGTTAATTGGTAAGGCAGGTGTATATAGGTATAAAACAGTTCCGTAGTACCAACGATTTAATCAATCTAATCTAAACCATAAGCATCACACTTTCACCGAAAAAGTTGACACACTTTTCATGTAAATATTAATGTCTTTCCAAGAATGCTCTCTGATCTCATCGAAGATGATAACGTTTAACAAAAATCCCAAAAATGATTCGACTTTTATATGACTTTAGTAAAGGCCTTATAAATTTCACTGACCGATAGAAATATTCAGACAAGTTATGCAAATTCCTCAACAAAAATGCGGCCATCGGCAGATCTCATGCCTATTATAATATAATAATAATTCTTTTCGAAAAATAAACTAAATGAAATTGGAATTTATTATTCATATAAGAATTATTATAATTTTACAATAATATGTATTGAATTTATTAGTTGATTCTAATCAGGCCATAGGTTAATTAATTAGTTAGTTAAATTAATAGTATACACTGAACTAATTAAAATGTATACTGTAATAATGATTCCACAAATGCAACGTAGCTAAACGTGCGCGATCACGGGATGACAAGTCTTACTATCACAACAAAGAATCTAGTTCAGGAAGATTGCGTCCGTCGTTGCCACGAGCAGGAAATCTGTTACAATTAAGTAATTGGTTGTCTGACAAAAAATCCAGTTAAGTCTGCCGACACGTCCTTTTGATATAGTTGAAGGCACAGGGAATAATGCAACTCAAATAGAAACTACTTCGTTTCGCTTTTGTATCCCGTGAAGAAATCCAAGAAATCGAAAGATTTCTTCCCCATTATTATGACCCATGAATGAGTACAAAATTTAAATACGTAATTAAACATTGTAGCTCTGGCTTTGGGCTTGTCAGATTCTCACAAAAGTTCAAATCTCTCACAAGATTTTGAAAAATTTCAAGGGATTTTAGATTAACTTTTACAATATTTCATCCGTCTAGATTTCTCCGGATTTTAATCAACTTTTTGACTTTCCTGTTTTCTAACTATTTTCTTCTATTAAGAACTTTCAGATTATTTCATCGGATCTAAGGGATTTCAAGGCATTTCACAGTGTTTCAAAAGGATTTATTGGATTTTAAGCTTTTATCGAATTTTAATTATGAAAATTTAGGGCCACACAAACGTTTCTTAATGTCTTTTAATAAATCTTCCGAATTTCCAACTCGATACTTTATCTCTTTTTATGTGGACGTGATCTTATTTTATTTATTTGAAAAGATTCCTTGTTTTCTATGTTTATGAAGCGAGACTAAAGTTTTACTTTTCACTACCTAGGAAGTAAAAAGAACTTCTTATTCCCTAGAGATTAAAGCCATCTATTAACTTACTTTAATTTTACAAATTTCTAACTATGTTAGATATCTCAATAAATGTAGAAATGGCATTGCAAGGAAATAAATGCCGATAAGGTAGGGATCAGATAACTAATACATGGCCTTAAAATATAGAATTTTAGTTAAAACACTTCATAGATATGAAGAACGGTTGAAATCATGTATATATTATAAAAATTATCGATCTCCGGCTCACATAGAAAACATGCATTCATAAAAAATCCCTCTTCTCCCCCTTGGTGCATAATACACTATTATTTACATTTAAGACTTATTTCGATTAAATGGTAATCAGTTTTTATTGATTGTCCTCACCTGAATGTTGAGAATGAGGTCAGGATCCGTGTTAAACGTTTCCCTATTGCATTCAATTCACATTCAGTTCAACGAATTGCAATCTGCAGTCGATCAATCTTAAAGGTCGAAACTCGGAAGCGATCATTATTCATTTTTTTTCTTTTGACTTGTGATTCAATTCTATCCGCGTAATTTAAGGATGCGATCATCTATCGTCTTTTCCTTCCTCTGTCTACAATAACATCAACTTTCGAGGACTTTTTATTTAAATCAATATTCTATGAAGGGATCCAATTTATAATTCCAAAATTGGAACTCTTCATTTTTAAACCCATTTTGAGAATATATTTTATTCTATAAACACTTTTTTCACAAATCAGTGGAAATGAATTTTATTATCTTGTAGATGAAGCTGATTTTACTTTACAAAGTGATGAGGAGTTGTAGATGAAAAATGAAACCATTTAATTCAATCATAAAATGTAAATGACTTTTCTGAAAATTGAGATCATTTTCCCAGAATTCTGTTTAACAATTGTTATGCAGCGATGAGTGATTTCTATAATTTAGTTGCGCGTATTTCAATCAACAGACAAATGGAGAATTGTTTTGCCGTGATTGTATATTGGTCATGCGTTCATTCTAGTCACATTCGCTACCACACATGCATTATTATTGTTCCTCGACTTTGCATATCATTTCGCGTTTGAAGGGGAAGCCGCGCTAAGTGTAACTTCCGTGTTTGAAAAATACAATTTATCAAAGTTTTTAATACAAAATTTCTCAATAAATTCAAATAAATTATACTTTTTCATATTTATTATTTATTGGAAATAAAATTAAAATGAATTCAAACGAATACAAAGCAATTCGACAGAATTGAAAGAAATTCAGAAAAATTGAACCAAATTCCAAAGAATGGAAGATTAAAAATAAAATAAAAAATAATTGAGGGGAATTCAAGCTTAATTCCAAAGGATTCAAAAGAACTTAAACTGGTTAAAAGAAATATCAAGAACCACAAAAAGAATTAAAAATTTTTTTAAATTCAACAAGATTTCTAATTTTATATTATTGGGACTTTGTTTTAGAATTATATTATTGGGGTTCATACTTTTGGGACTTGAATTATGTGTCTTATATTGTAGGTCATACGATATTTCAGGACTTATTTTTGGGCCTTATGGTTTGAGCTTATATATTTATGAGTAAATATATATACTATATCTGTTATTTATCTTTTGAAATAAAAGTTGTGCTAATGCAGGTCCAGTTGAAGCGTTGAATAATTCAAACGATTTCTCATCCCTGAAGGTCGCAACGCGGTTAGTCGCATTGCTGAAATTCATCAGGAGAGTTCGTTTTGTATTTTTCAAAAGGACAAAAACCTCTCAGCACAATGAAACTGCCGGTCACGGCCCATCGAGTCTGCGCTCAATCATTTGTCAGATAATTTTTATTATAATCACGCGTATTAACTTTAAACTAAGTCCACTACTCCACCAAAAAATTTTCAATTAGAAAAAAAAAATATCAAAAAATGACTTTTACTTTATTTTAAATCATCAGAATTGTATTTTGAACAAAACAACATTTACTTATCCTAATTTAAAGAAGAACAAGCAAACATTCCAAAAATTAATTCTCTGTAGTCGTTAAGATAATTCTAAAAAAAGATAGGATTCAAAAAAAAATAACAAAGAATTAAACATCTTCAGTGAGTTTGCATACAAACCCTATGGGACTGGAAAAATGTAAAAAAAAAATCTTATCTTCTCTTGCATAAATGAATTTGAATGGTCCCTCAAAACGTACGAAATAGGAATGCACGGGTGTGTCGACCTAACGCAAAAATACCTTAGTAATTCGAAGAATTGCATTTTTCTCAGGATTCTTGTTTATTTCTTGTCTTTATTTGGGACTTAATTTTGACTCTTATATTTTTGGAACTTATATTTTTAGATTTTTATAGTTTTGGGATTTATACTCTGAAGGCGGTTTTGGCTTTGTTTGGATCTTAAATTTGGGGACTTATTTTGAGCCTTATTTTCGGTCTTATTGTTTTTGAGACTTATAATATACATATATTATATTATACAGGGTAATATTATACAGGAAATATCTCTTAAAATGCTCCATATACAAAAAAAGTATTCCGACAAAAATTGTAGAGAACATAGGGGTTCATTTAACGATACTATTAATTTTGACCTTGAGGTCAATTTTCAAGGTCTTTTGAAGGCCAAGACGATTCATTTCAATGGCAATTATTATTTTTGACTGTAGATTTGAAAAGAGCAACAAATTTCACATAAAAAATACTCTATGAGAAATTTGCTTTTGTGACCTTGAAAGATCAAAAATCGAGGTCAAATGTCGAAAAAACGGTCAGATGCTCTTTTTTGGAATTATCGTGATTTTCTGAGAATAGCATACGTTCAAGATGCTTTTAAAAAGTCGATAAAATGTAAATGTCAACCACCAAAAAAGGGTATCTGACAGTTTTTTTTAGATATTTGACCTCGATTTTTGACTTTTCAAAGGTCACAAAAGCAAATTTCTCATAGAGATGACCTTGAAAATTGACCTCAAAGTCAAATATACTATTATCGTTAAATGATCCCCTAATATGTTCTCTACAATTTTTGTCTAAATAATTTTTTTATACATGGAGTAATTTAAGAGATATTTCCAAGTGTCACTTAAAATGGGACACCATGTATATTATATTATAATAAAATGTATTCTTTTTGGTGAAAATAGAATGTGAATTTATATAAAAATTTTGTGAGAATTGATTAAAATCTTCGAATTGTTTTGTAACTATTATTTAAGCAAAACATAACAGTCACTGCAAACCCGTGTAATTCCAGTACATATGTAATTCAATGACCCTACTGTGAGAAATGGAAAAAAAAAGACATCGTGAAATCCACTTTAGATGCGAGGGCGCGGCATCCGATGGTATTGGATGAATCAGATCAATGTTTAAGCGGAATTTATTTCTATTTGAAGAGACCTACTTAAAAAAAACTTGACATTGATTATTAAGTGGAGAAAAGATGCTTTCAATGATAGTGTAACATCCAATTTCCAGTTAAATTGCAGGTCAATAGCCGTCTAGAGAAACATTTTTGTTGCCTTTTTTTGGGGGTTTATATTTTGGGCCTTATATTCTTGGAACTCAGTTTTAGACTTTATTTTTTTAACCTTATATTTTTAGATCATATATTTTTAGGCAACATATTTGTAGGTCACATATTTTTGGGTCTTATTGCTTTCAGCAGTATTAACATTTTCGGAATTCATGGCATACAAAGTCAAATATTAATAGTTAATAGAGAATAAAAA
>JAUESI010000004.1:11720-22383 GCA_032275145.1 Synergus laeviventris | reverse complement strand
AAGGAAAGTTTCGATGACAAATTTTTTGCCGTGTATATATACATATATTATAGGATCGTATATACAGTAATCCACTACACACACACACACACACACACACACACACACACACACACACACACACCACCTATGCATTTCCCGGGAATGTGTGATCGAGCACAAAAAAAGAAACAGAAAAGTCTTCTGGCAAAATTTGATCTGGACCTTAGTTTGGGTAAAGTAAAGCTTCAAAGATAGGCATAATGAATCAATTAGGAGCCAGATTTAACAAGAACAAAAATAACAAAAACAATAACAACAGCAACAACAACATCAATAACAACAACAACAACAACAACAATAACAACAAAAACAAAAACAACCACATCAACAAAAACAATAAAAACAACAAAAAACAACAAGAATAACAACATAAACAACAAAAAACAACTATAACAACAAGAACAACAACAAAAAGAAAAAAAACAACATCCAAAAAGATTTTTTTAGTTTTCCAGATATTGGATTTTCCTTGAAACGCAGCGCAGGTAGAAGTCCGTAAAGGCGATGCTGAAATACAATTTGTTACACGATTCTTTCCAGAATCCCGCGGGACAAGATCTGTGATTATCTCAGGACTTCTGGGAGGAGGGAGTCAAGCCTAATCTGGCAGAGACGCTGCGGTATCTCCTCTGTGGAGTAGAGGTCTGAATTATAACTGCGATTGGAATAAAAATCCAGAGAAAAGGTGGAGCACTCGCATATATAGGATAAGAGCGAGGATAGAGCAAGAATAGAGCGAAGATGAGTGGAAGGAGAGGATGAAGAGAAAACGCAGGAGATATTAATGCTTCTAGGCATCCCGAGTTGGCTGAGATGTAATCTGGAAGATTGTGGGACACCAAAATTGCTAGGTTATGACTATTACGACAAAGCTCCGCCGCTTTCAAAAAACCAACGTGCCATTAGTGAATCAACCGCACATATAGTCTATCGTTCGACAACTTATATACCTATAACTAAACCTATACAAGTAAACCTACATAAGACCATTGACCAGTACATAGTCAATACATCGAATAAACACGGATCGAGTCATCGGTAAATAATGCGCCTGAGCCTGAGGGAGTGTCCCGGGTGAAACAAAAGAAAGGAGTACTTGGGTAGGTGGTTTGGTTCTTACTTCCTTTTTCCCCCTGTCCTCAATCTCCGTAGTCAAGAAGACATCCTGAGATCTTCTCCAGAGTCTGACCACTTTTTCAAACTGTCTGCTTGTTCAAGAAACTTTTACACTAGTATGAATCTTTAAGAGTCTGTAAGAGACATGTAGTAAGATCGATAACAGTTCTCTGGGATTAATTAGAGCATTGCAGTAAGGAGAGAACAGTAAATAGTTGGAAAAATCTTCTTTTATTTATTTAAGGTAAATATAGGTAATCTTTGGACAAATTTTCCATTAAAAATGTTGCGCTTCCAGCACACCTATATAGAATCTATATTATATCGTTTATGATAATAAGAAATTTTCTTTAGTTAGTTGTCTTATTCATCAACACTTGATGATTTTCTTTTTAAAATAATCCTTTCTGCCCCGTACACTTAACACTGTATAAATTTTTCATTTTATGTGCCACACATGTTTTTCTGATTAAGAAAGTGTTCAAAACCCGAAAATATGTTATGTATTCTGTTTATATTGGATTCCATATTTATTTTCTCGTAGCACTATCCATTTGTTTGCTTCGTGAAAATCTACCGAGTATATTGACATTTATCACATTTTTACAATTTTTATATCTCTCTCATGCAAATTTTAACTCGCGTTCATGTCAAAGCTGTCTGAATATAATCGGTGTGGCTTGGTGTATTCACGCTTTGGAAAAATATGGAGAACATCATGTCAGTGTCTGGTACTATTAAGTTTTCAAAGAGGCTATCTGTCAAAATATAAAGTAAGCAACGAAACAACTGCATCGACTTCCGATGTATTTTTAATTTTTCGCCGACGCGACGGCTGGATTAGCGACGCTGTTTATTGACATCACTACACCAATTTTTGGATGCAACATCTTTTCGGTGAATTTGAGTATAAATATTGAAATCTTTCCGAATTCAAATGTTAAAATAGCACCATTCTTGTGTGTAATGTGTATAGATACATTTTTATGTAACTTTTTTGTTTGCACTATATTTTAAAAATGGCCAATAGGATTTTGAGCTAATTTTCTAAAATAATTTTTCAACTTCAACGCATCGATTGGCCTATTGACGTACCTTCAACGATCTTGTATGGTCCTACAAATCGATTTAAAAAGCGTTTTATATTGAATATCCGATTATTTATTATCTTATTTTTGTTGTTTAGAACCTTCCTCTGTGAGGAAGCAAAGTGTTCCTGAAATGAGCACAAAATCCATCATATAGTAGGTAATTCATAGCGTATATTTTATGCATTTTATTAAATATCATCCAAATTACATCATTCTGATCTTATTTGATACAAAATATTGATACCTTTCCACCTATTCAAGGAGGTTTTGCGATACTCCGATTACAAATTCAGTATAAAAATTGCGAAATTAATTAAGCGTGGTGGATCCAACATATGGCTGACCATAATAAAAAAAACCTTTATTACTTATATAACCTTTATATTTAAGGTGGCAATTCAACCCCGTACACTGAGAAACCTTGGTTAGTATATTTTTTGTTAAAAATCACCCTAGATTTTACTATCTGAACTTTGCAATGAAAATAGTAATTTTTTTGCATATTTAGTATATTATGTTATTTAAAATACTTATTACTCTTATTTTTTTGTACAATTTATTAATTTCTCTAATAATTTTTCCTATATCGGATTTTACTACAGAAAACAGTAAATCTTGCTATTACCAAATAAGAAACTTTCTTATAAAAATAGTATAACTTATTATTTAAATATTAAAATGTCGAAATTTTAGCATTTTGACCCAATTTGCTACGCATTTTAGTAATTTCTCTAACATAAAGTTTCTCAGTGTACTATCCTACTGTCTTCAGTTCTTGATTTCATGAAATGTATAATCTTGCTAAGGATGAAAACTATAGTTCAGCCTAAACAAAAAGAGTTTAATTGTATGTAATTAACATAGGGCCTATAAAAAGATTTACCATAGTCGTAGCGATTACCAGTCTGACCCGTGCGTAATTATCTGAGCTAAAATTTTGTAATCATTTCCGTAACTGTTATGTAACCTCAACGAGGATTAATTAGGGAAGGCGTATATAAGCTTAAATCCGCTGTTTGCTCAGAGATGGCGGTAGTGAACATATTTAGCTACAATAGAAACGTCATGCTTTTTTTTGTGTGAGTTCGACACCCGTCTACATAAATCAGTGCACATAGACGGTTTTTTTATACAACAATATAAATTTTTCCTTGAGTAATTATGTCTAGTTTTGTGCCAGAAAATGAGCATTTTCTGGAAGCTCTAATTTTTTGCTTCAATTTGAAGAAATCGGCTGCCGAATCACATCGAATGCTTGTGGAGGCCTATATCATGGTGACAGTGCTTTATCGGAAAAAACATGCAGAGACTGGTTTCGTCGGTTCAAAAACGGTCATTTTGACTTGAGTGACAAGAAGCGTGAAAATCGGGATAAAAAAGTTGAGGGCCATGAATTAGCTCTTAAAACCTGGTGAAACTGTCGATGCTCACCGCTGCCACCAACAACTAATCAAATTGCGCCGTGCTTTGCGTGAAAAAAGGCCGGATTATAAAGAAAGACATGAGAAGCTGATTTTTTTACGACAACCCCCCATCGCACACGTCAAAAATGGTCCAAACCTACTTGAAAACACTCAAATGGGAGGTGCTACCTCATCCGGCTTATTCACCAGACCTGGCCCCTTCTGATTACCACCTGTTTTCGTCGATGGGTCACGCGCTCGCTGAACAACACTTCGGTTCGTACGAAGACGTCGGAAAACTTGGCGAGTGGTTTGCATCGAAAGATAAAGACTTTTTTTGGCGTGCGCATGGTATACACAAATTGCCCGAGAGATGGGGAAAATGTATAGCAAGCGAGGGAAAATACTTTGAATAAAGGTTATTTTATTTTCTGCAAAAAAAAAGATTTTTTTTTGCCTAAAAAACAGCCGATTTAAGCTTATACATCTGGTAAAATTGTAAAAATTTAAACAAAAACCAGCATACAAGAACAATTTCAGATTACAATAAGGTACATATTTCACACCCTTGCAGAAATTGCCCCACTTGGCCTCATTTCTATTTTCAATACAAATATTTTTATATAATTAGGCATTCATGGGGCAACGATCTATAGTAGTAATAATCATACATTGGTATTCCAACCTTAAAATTATGTAATTAAACTGAGATATTGTTGATAATGAAACAGGGCCTTGAAGAGATTTCCACATCAAAACCAAACATCGGGTACAAATAGGGAATTCTCTAAATTTTCCGCATTTAATTATTTATGAAGTAAATAAAAGATTGTTATATTTACATATATATTTAAAAGTTAATTGTTGACAAACACGGACATATTTCTAAGAGCTTTAAGCAGGTTTATAATGAAAATTATTATTACAATACATTTTATGATTATATTTTTTTCGTATTTTTTCAACAAGTATAGAGATTTAAAGGGTTTTCAATAGATTTAACAGATTTTAAAGAATTCAAAAATATATTTCTTTCTCAAACTACTCCAAAATCTTGAAACTTTTTTTAATTTTTTGAGATTCCTTAAAATCACTAGTAATCTCTTGAAATCCTTTCACAAGCTTTGATAACTTTGCCATTTCTTCAAAATTCTTAAATTTTTTATACTCAATTTAAAGCCTTTTGAAATTTGTCAATATATTAAAAACTTCTTTGGACTAATTTGCAAATATTTTTAAATATTTGCAAATTTTGAAACTTTTTTGAATTTATTTTAAATTCCTCTCTCGAATACTTAAACCAATTGTTTGATTACTTGAAAATCTGATATTCATTCGAATTCCTTTGAAATTCTTTAAAAATTCGTTCACATGATTTGAAATCTATTGAAATGGCCTTAAATGATTTAAAATCACATAAAATCACTTGAAATCCTTTCAAATTCCTTAGAATCACTTGAAATCCCCTTAAATTCCTTAAAATTACTTGAAATAACTTGGGCAGTCTTCATATGTTTTAAATCTTGTAAAATTTCTTGAAATCTTTTGAAATCCTCTGCAATTCCTTAAAATCACTCAAAATCAATCAAATATTGATATCTTTGAAATCCTGTAAGATTTCTTAAAATCTCTTTTGAAATATTTTTTGAAAGCCGTAAAGATTCCTTTGAAATACCTAAAAAAAAATGTATATATACTTTAAAATTTTGAAACTCCCGTGAATTATTTTGAAATGATTAAAAAAAATTCCTTAAAACTACTTGTTTCAATACAATTATTACCTCTTTTTTATAATAGAATTTTTTGTCACAAAAGGAAGTAGTTTGGTAATCAAATATTGTAAGTAATAGCTGATTGTCGCAAATCAATTATTATGTAGATCCATCGCACACGAGGGCGTATATACAATATACATATATTACAGATATATATGAATATCAATAGTCTTCTGTCGACGGTCTACCCTCGGAAGCCAATGAGAAAGTATAAATCATCATTTGTCTTCCCCACCCCCCTCCCTCTCTGGATCAAGCTGATGAGCGTATAGTTATGCTAATGGAACAGGTTTTGTTTTTGGCAACCGTATTACTTAGTTGTTTCGATACGACACCAAACGATACCAAATGATGTAGTTGTCAAGTAAAGTGCGAGAAGGGGTCCGCCAGGGTACGTGTCGCTATCGCAGATTATCGAACGGGTCGGGGCAAGCTTCATAAATTTATTCATCAGCTCTGGGATACAAGGTCACAGGTGATTGATTTTATAGAGCCATGACCCATCCAAAAAGTACCTTTATAGAAAATATTCATGTAGAAAATTTGATGTTCTTAAATCAGCTCGTTATTTGACGATGTACCTAGTTGGGGACTAGTTAGGCATTTTTTTTGTCCAAATTCTAATTAGAGGTTGGTTGGTGGTGGGTTAGCGACTGGTCGGACCTTTTTTTAATTAATTTCCTTGGAGGTACTCAAAATTTTCAAGCGGAAGTTATTCAGGCTCTGGTCAGACTACTCTTTTGTGTTAAAGTTTCTGAAGAGGCATTATAAAATACGGTAATATCTAAAAAAAAGGGTATCGAGTTTTTGTTTTGAAACGCTGAAAATATATTTAACAATCATTTTTTTATTTTTTCATAATAGCCTGATCTATACAACTTTTTCCTTTTCAGGAGACAAATTTTGTAAGTTCAAACGCGACTAGAAACTGATAAAGAATCTTAAAAGCAAGATTTAGAAAAAAGGTAGTAAATGATTCAATTATAGTTTTGTATTTAACTAATTATAGTAATAACAATAATTAATAGTTTAATATATTTGACTACTGAATTAGTGATATAATTTTTACTAATGTTTCTGTAACGTTTTATACTAACAATAATTAGTAAGTTTTGACTAATTCGGATTTAAAGAGTGTAATCTAAGAATTAAATTTATTTATTGTTCTTTAGTGCCTACTATTCATGAAATATTTCCAATTTCCAGCGTAAATATAAATAATAATATAAAATTACATAACATAATATAAAATGTATTTATGTTGTAAAATATACAAAAGTTTTATGATGTTCAGAGCACCAATAACTTGACCCGACCTGACTATCCGATAAAGCTTATAGGCAGAGATTTTGATCTTATATTCCACTGAGAATCAGTGAAACATAATATTTAACTGGCAAATATTTATTTCTTCTCTCTTCCCAGAATCTGATCATGTATGAATAAAATAATAATTAATAACTGTTTAATTAATAATAACTGTTGACGAGCAACAATTAGTTTATATAATTATGTTCACATTTTATAAGTACGATTCTCAATCTGAAGAGGGTTTTAGGCTAAGACAGATATTCTTATATTTTTTCGCCTGAAATATTTGTATCTGCATTTCTGGCAGTTCAGCTTATGAAATATTATACGAATTTGTGGTCCGCATGTCAAACATTCTCAACCATATTTACGTCTCTTAGGTATAAATTTCTGGACATACTTTTGCGATTTTTCCCACAGGGTTAATGACATCAGTCGAAGGAATGTCCAAATGCCTTCTTCGATTTAGTTCAATCAATCATATTTGAATATGAAACCCTAGCTCTCTACCTTCTAAAATTGTAAGCACCAGAGAGGTCAGATATCCATGAGCTTTCGGACACGACAGGTCCTCCTTCAATAAACAATTATAATTATATAGTAATTAAATTCGATAGTGGCAAAGTGCGTCAAGTCATTTTCCCTACGTCCGAACAATAACAATATAATTTACTCAAGAGTTTTTAAAAAAACCTCATTTTTCTTTCAAATTCAACCAGCATTAAAGATAAGGTACTTTAATAAGTATGCGGATATATAATTGAATATTTATTATAATAATGATTTCTACTCACCTTCAAAATTAGATAAACATATTTCTTCCTCTTTGTTCGAAGGATTCGAGGATGCCATTTGCGATCTTATTTTTGTTTGTTCCTGTACACGTTTTTTAGGTTCCATTTCGCACTGACCGTATAAGTCAGCTATTTTATAAAATAAATAAATTACTATTAAAGGCTAGTTCGGATTTCAGAAGCTCCTGATTTCAATATCCCTTTGAGTTTTGTCTATAGATGAATATAGATATACCAAGGCGAAGCAAAGGAGGCATTCTATAGCTATAACTAATACCCACTTTTCAAACGGAAAGTCGAAAAGCTAAAAAGATACAAAGCATTGATGATATTAATAACGAATTTTTTTATATATAAATATATTTAAAAATTTTACCAGATGATAATATTTTAAGCAAATATAAGAAAACAAAAGGAAAGTGGATAGTTTTAAAAGAGCGGGTATATCCTGCGGGTTGCGGTAATTGAATCCGCATTCTTCCTTATAATATGCGGGATGACAATTTGAATTTTACAATTAGCGGTATTCTTGCGGCGCTGGCCGGGTCGGACGGACGTTGTTGTTAGGCATTCATAATTAAGCACGCGGACAGCAAAACTCCGAATGAATTTCTGCGAAGGCCCCTCTGATTCAGGTCTCGAACAGTATATCCTACTTTTTATTTTCCATCATCCTTCCGTCTCCTCCTTTTGTGGTTCCCATGAAACTAACCCTTTATTAAGGAACCTCGGGCGATTAGATTGCTCTAATATGGCAAGCCTCTGTCTCGGCGCTGAAAAAATCAGACGCATCCCTGGTGTCTCGAATTCCTCAAGGATCTGAATAATGAGAGACTTCAAGAGAATGGTTATACAGACGAGGCGAGAGACGATATTTACTATTAGAGAAGGAAAATCGAATTTGGTTCCTCGGTTGTTCGATTCGAATCAAAGAGACTTCCGCCAATCCGGATCCAATCGTCCGCTTCCGGCCAACTGTTTCTGGCGACTCGTTTTAAGCGCTTCGTATTTCCCGTGGGAACCACTCAACTCAAAGAAACACAAAGACTAGAAACGTTTAATAAATAATTTGATCGTCTTTTTGCGCATGTTTCTTTGCGTTGCATTGCTTTGGGTGTTGCGCTCGGGTTGCAGTTTCCGGTAAGAGGAAACTCCTAGTCCTTTTATTACAGCGGGTTCACAAGTACAGAGCAGATTATATTAATAATGAATTATGTATGGGGAATTCAGAATGCAGGGTTAAATTATGGAGACTGTACAATCGAGTTAAATTTACAATAACTTTGATTCAAAAATGTGCGTCATACACGAATTTTTTCAACTGACTCCAATGACTCCATTGGTGAAAATGTTGGCAACGAAAATTAATTAAAATGTAATATAATAATTAATTAAAATGTAATATTTTGGTGCAGAGTACAATGCGATGCTGTTCTCGAAAGAATTTGATTGAATTATATGCTCAAGCCAACTACACGTTGCTCTAATCTGTTACCGTGGGGGCATTTAATTCGACTAATGATAAACTTGAATGTTTGGTGTACTACTGTTTTTTAAAATACTTAAAATTTTTAGTTGAACAAGTAATAAAGATATTACAAGAATTAGTATGAAGCATAAAATAGTTAGAGTATTTGAAATTTACTATATCAAATTCGAAAAGAAAACCGTCAGGACGATTTTGGCTTGAAAATTCGTTATAACAGTAATTAACATCAGTGTGCGTTCTGTTCAGTTCTGTTAGTTGATCCTTTTCAGCAAGTGGCACAAAATAAGTTGTAGATCTTATACAACCATTTGATTGGAGGTAACCAGTCCTACATCTCAAAAAAAGCCTATTTTTCAAATGTAATTAATATACAATGTGTCAAAAAAGTCCAGGGATGAAAGAATATTTCCTGATATTTTTCAGGTAGATTCAGGTGATTTTTTTTTAAACTTTCAACGAGGAATTCAATAGAGACCTTTATCTTGATTTTAACAATGACCTTCAAGGTTTCTTTAAGGTCAAATTTTGTTTTAAATTTAAAATTTAATAAAAACAAATGGTGTAGGTTTTGCGGTTTTTGAGATAACTGATAAAAAGTGGATTTTTTTAAATGTCCACGATTTGACACTCCCTGAACCTAAAAGCCATGTTTTGTTTCCTCACAGAGGAAGTTTTGTAGTCATTACATTTTCCAATATTTTAAAAATGGACCGAATCTATTTCAAATCAGGCAGGCACTGCAACTTCAAATCACAGAATCGGTTGCCGATAAAATATATTATTTTTCAAAGGAAATAAGGTGATACGTATTTTTCCATTTTGAAAAGAAAATCAAATTTTACGAAGTTAGGACAATTTGAATTTTTAAGGTTGTTTTCCAAAAAAACATAATTTTTTTAAAAACCTGCATAACTTTTGATCTACTTGAGATATTTAGGCTTTCTTTCCAGCATCTGGTAGAGTTTGTAGTCCTCTTTCCGGTAGCAAATTTGAAAAAAAAATTAATTAACAAAACGGCAGCAGTTTTTCTAAAAATATTCAAAGTCGATTTTCTCAAAAACCCCACCTTTTTTTTTTGATGAAACTTTTTTGCTGAATTGGTACTCATATGTGGAAGAAATTATGTGAGTTTAATGAATGCTAAACTATTTTTCTAGTCTGGAGAATTTTTTTTATACAAAAAAAATTTTTTTTTTTAACTGACGTAAGATTGCAATTTATTTAAATATTTGGAACAATAAATAATATTATTTAATATTTATTTAAATTTTTCATTCACCAGAGAAACGCCATCTTCGATTATTTTGCCTCATGTTCGATTATCAAACTTTTGGATTTCAAATGATGATAATAAATTGAGATAGTACTCAATTATACCTATGAAAAATTAACTGTATCTAAAATATCATATGAAGGATACAAAATAATTCACTATTATTAAAAGACCAGTCTAAATGAAAAATTGGAAGAGAATACTCACAATACTGATTTTGAAGTACATTAAAAATATGCACTTAAGGCTCAGAATCGTATACAAACATCATGAGGCATAAGGAAGATTTCTCCGATAAATCACGTAATGATGTTCAAACGAATTGAAGGTTAAGAAAAAAGCAAAATAATCCATTTTTCAGGGTTCATT
>JAUESI010000004.1:0-11620 GCA_032275145.1 Synergus laeviventris | reverse complement strand
GATTTTTCTTCACGACAACGCCCCATCGCACACGTCAAAAATGGTCCAAAACTACTTGAAAACACTCAACTGGGAGGAACCTCATCCCGATTATTCACCAGACCTGGCCCCTTCTGATTACCACCTATTTTCGTCGATGGGTCACGCGCTCGCTGAAAAACACTTCGATTCGTACGAAGACGTCGGAAAATGGCTTGACGAGTGGTTTGCATCGAAAGATAAAGACTTTTTTGGGCGTGGTATACACAAATTGCCCGAGAGACGGGGAAAATACTTTAAATAAAGTTTATTTTATTTTCTGCCAAAAAAAAGACTTTCTTTTGCCTAAAAAACATCGGATTTAAGATTATATACCTGGTATATATTATTACTATGCAAGCATAATTAAAGTCATGTTAAAATTTATTTCATTTACATATCATTCAATTTTATTATTTATTAATGATAAATCATTTTTGTAAAATATATAAATTATGTTTTGAATTTATATATCACAAAATAATGTATTATCCCAGTCAGAAATAGATGGTCCATTCGACGTCGAAACAAATAAGTTTAAATTTTACTTTGCTTGGAACGAACATGCTAAAGAAGTTTTGAACTATATTGTTCATATATATTTGCAAAATAGAATGCGACAATTTGCTAGTTTTTGATTAGCTGATTCTAAAAAGCTAATTTACAAAAAAAAAGAAATTACCGCAATCAGCTCACACTTAATTTTAATTAAAAAATTTTTAAAAATAATTTATTTCGATTAAAATGTGATTGATTTGTTTCCAACCAAAGATTAAAAGAGTTATTAATATAAATATAATGATATAAATATTTATCCATGTTAATTCTTAGTTAAAAATAAACATATTTTCATATTTTAACTTGATTAGTAGAACATTTTCTTACAAGGGGGAAAATGGAACTTCCGCACGCATGTGGTATGTTGGCCGAGGCGAAGCGGATGCCGCCATACCACGTGCATGCACGAGTTTATTTTTTTCACCGCGCGTGTAAGAAATAATATTTTTCTCTATCCCATGATGGGTGAAAGTACGTTGTTCCGGAGTAGGCTTGGACTAGATGAAAGTGCTCCTTCTTCTAGCCTAAGCCTACTACGGAACAACGTACTTTTGCCCAGGAGATAGAGAAAAAATTATTATTCGTTTTTTTTTTGAGTAACGTGAATTTACCTCTTTTTCTATATATTAATCAAAAGAATAAGTAAGTACATAATTCGTTTTATTAAATAATTCTATACTATGTATAAAAAATGAATTTGAACCGTTTTTCATATTTATGTTGTTATTTTCAAGCATTTTTCCTATAGAATTGCATGCTTTTATAGAGCAAAGTTACTACTGGCGGCGACAACGGACGTTTTCAACCCTCGTGACACTTTCTTTATATGAAACAGGCCTTCGGTGGCATCCCCCTGAAGAGCAGAACAAAAGGCTTGCTTCCTGAGCGACTGGCTTATGAGCCGAAATAACCAAAGGAGAAAATCGCGCATAGCAATAGAGTGAGAATCGACGTGCATGCTGAAAACGAGAAGAGTA
Source organism: Synergus laeviventris (assembly GCA_032275145.1). Taxonomy (NCBI): domain Eukaryota; kingdom Metazoa; phylum Arthropoda; class Insecta; order Hymenoptera; family Cynipidae; genus Synergus; species Synergus laeviventris. Next base: position 10,067 of record JAUESI010000004.1, on the reverse strand, counting down.
TGGAGAATTTCAATTGGGATTCACAGACAAGACGATCGGACATATGCTCAGAAACTTCGTGCATTATTAGGCGGTTTGGAAAATCAACTGCTAGTACGGTTAAAAGAAGGCAATCGGAAATAAATCTAACGAAAGCGGAAGAAATTTCTGGAATCGAAAGAGATGTAGCGTAGATGTAGATGTAGCCGAACGCCAAAATATTTTGGTGGACCAGGAGGCTGGGCGTAAAAAACAATTAGCTGAAATAAGGGCCCAGTTGGCGCGGGCGAAATTAGACGAAGTACTAGACTATCCGTCTGGAGAGAGCGGCGAGGATGGAGAATCGGTGTGTTCGGAAGGAACAGAAGAAACATATCTCTCAAAAAATACCAACACAGGAAGTGATACCAGAAGTGTCAGTGAGTCGAAAATATATGGCAAGGCAGGCTCTAGACAAAGACTTGCCCCTTTTCAATGGGAATCCGCCGGATTGGCAATTGTATATAGGAATTTTTCGTGAATCAATGAGAGAGTGCGGATTTTCGCCGAGGGAAAATATGGTTCGACTACTAAAATTTTTAAAAGGAAAGCACTGGAGGCAGTCCGGGTATCGTTAGAATCTACGAACATGGGGAAGGTGATAGCGACTTTGCAAAGACGTTTTGGCCGTTCAGAGTATATAATTGACGAACTGACAAGCTAAGTGATAGGGATGCCGAATGTAAGAGAGGATAAACCATTGACTCTAATAAAGTTTGCCGATGCAATATTTAATCTGGTGACCACGGTGGAATCTCTTAAACCTTTAAGGGCTAGGTACTCTCCTTCGCAGGGCGTAGGTGCGTAGGTGCGTAAGCGTAAGCGTCTGCTTAGAAACCATGGGGAATAGTGTTTATGGATACGCTCGTCCAAACGCACCTAAGCTGCGCCAAGATTTGCCGTAAAAAATCGTAAATTGACGCGCGTTTCTGGGTCCGCAGCTGCGTAGCTGTGTCGAGAATGGATGACGACGGCTAAAGTGTGTTTCAGCTGTTTATCAACGGAGCATACGAAGAAGGACTGATACCGGAAGCCATGCGGCAAAGACGGGTGTAAATGGAAACACCATCCAATGCTACTTCAGAATCGCGGAAAATCCGAAAGTAGTATTTCTTAACCTAGTCCTCCCGAATCTAAGCCTGGTTCATTCAAAACTACAGAACCTGTCAACACTAATCGAAAAGAGGTTATAAATGTCACGTGTAGAAAGAGAAAGACCGTCCTGTTGATGATTGTACCTGTGAAATTGTATGGTCCAGCAAGACATATTGAGACACATGCATTCCTGGACACAGGTTCAACGATAACACCACTTGAAGAAGAGGCAGCCATCGAATTGGGATTGCATGGACCGAACGAGCCTTTGAATTTACGATGTATCATTGATGAGATAGAATTCAAGGATCAAGCCTCCAGGTTAGTAAATCTGCACATTCAAGTGTGAACTTGTAAGAAATACGAACTAGCTGACGTACAAACCGTACGACAATTATCGTCGCCCGCTCAGACAGTGAAAAGTTGACATCGAAAAATGGCCTAACTTGAAAAAGGTTGATATAGCCGATCTGATCGAGGCACAACCTCGAATATTGATAGGCATGGACCACGAGCACCTAATAAGGATTAGACAAACCATCGCAGGAATTTCAGTGGCTCCAGTCTTGTCCTTCACAGAACTAGGTTGGAAGATACACGGAAAATACGATTCGATCAGAGTAGATAGAGAATTTACGTTATCCTTTTACCAAAAACAGGACGCCCGAGATCTCCACGACCTTTTGAAGAATTTTTGGACAACGGAATGCTTTAGAGTTTCTCCCACTCAAGAAACACTTTGCTCTTCAGAAGAAAAGAAAGCAAAAGAAATATTAGAGAAAACAGCGAAACGTGTAGAGGGTCGTTGGGAGGTCGGTCTTCTTTGGCGAACTGATGGCAAGAATTTACCTGAAAGCAGAAAAGCAACAGTGAGGAGATTTGCTTCGATTGAGAGAAAATTAACGAAGGATTCTGGTTTTGGGCAAATCTATCTAGAGAAACTCAACGACTGCGAGAAGAAGAAGTACGCGCGACGATTAACGGAACAGGATGAGGCACAGACAGGCCCGAGAACTTTTTATCTTCCCTACTTCGCGGTGACTAACCCACACAAATAATGGAAACCTCGTCTAGTGTTTGATGCAGCAGCTAAAAGTTGTGCAGTTTCTTTGAACGACCGATTGCTGTAGGGTCCAGATCTTTTAAATTCTCTGGTGGGAGTGATGTTCATATTCTGAGAAGGACTAATAGCGATATGTGGAGACATAAAAGAAATGTTCTCCAGGTGAGAATTCAAGAAGAAGATCAGGATAGTCAATGTTATTTGATGCAAGATGAGAAAACCAGGAAATTGATTGTAATGCGTAAGCAGTCGATGATATTTGGAGCACTCTGCTCTCCTTATATCGCTCACGAGACACGAAACAGAAATACCGAAGAATTTAAAGGATATTATCCGGAGGCATGCAGAGAAATTATAGAGAGACACTGCATGGATGAATATTTGGATAGTGTCAACACAACGGAAGAGGCAATCCAGAAAGTTAATGACGTCTTATTCGTTCATTTGCAGGGTGGATTCGAAGTTCGCAACTGGATGTCCAATTCACCTGAATAACTACGGAAATTGTCACAATTGCACCATCGGGAAGCGGATTGAATATTAGCGAAGAAAATTTGCAGAGAGTACTAGGTGTGATTTGAGCAACTGATAGTGATTGCTTCATTTTTAAAACGGATTTCCCCAAAGTGGACGAAAGCTTAATAAGCGGCGAAAGGATCCGAACGAAAAGAGAAGTGCTACGGCTGGTCATGTCGGTGTTCTATCCCTTGGGTTTGCTTACAGTTCTGATACTGAAAGCAAAGTTGATGATGCAAGAAGTTTGGCGGCGTGGGAAAGGTTTGGGACCAACGCATACTTGACGAACTCCTCGGACGAACTACAAGAAGTTACGTGCTGGAAATCGGCGAGATACAGGAAGTCCAACTTCATGTATTCTGCGATGCCAGCGAACATGCATTGGCTACCTATGCTTATTATAGAATTCAGGGTACAAGAGGTATCAGGGTATCATAGCCAAAAGAAAGTGGCTCCACTGAAAATCTTATCTATTCCACGCCTTGAACTACAAGCTGCAGTGATGGCTTGCCGGTTATCACAGTTTGTAAGTACTCAACACACCTTTCAGATTAACAAGAAGGTACTTTGGACAGATTCCAGAACGGTGCTTTGCTGGCTGATATCAGATGCGAGGAAATACTTACCTTTTCTTAGGCACAGGATAGCAGAAATTTTGGACAAGACGGCTGTGTCAGACTGGCGATGGGTGCTAACAAAGGAGAATGAAGCGGACAACGCTACTCGAGGTATCCCACACCAGAACGGATTGGAAAATGATCGTTAGTTTTGCGGTAGCGTCATTATCACGTAAAAGGATCTGATAGTATTTGGTGGATGCCTAGATGCGAAAGCTGTTATTTCACAAACAAGAATTATGAAAAAAGAATGTTTCCAAATCCTATAAATAGAAATAGGTTCTGAAACTAGAGCGTTCCTTGCAAAAGGAAATATTGAAAATTTTTTAATAATAATGTAAATTGGCAACCGTACACAAATAATCAGTGTTATCATACTTTTTCAATATCGGCGGTCAATATAACCGATTTTTCATTACTTATTTTCACAACTTTTTGCAATATGGTGCAACTGTTATCATTGAAAAAATGTACAGTATAAATTTTGTGAATCGTCTGTTATTTTTTAAGTATGCCGTATACAAGCAACTATTTCTAACAATTTTACGATGCGATAGTGCTTTTTTTGAAAGGTTTAATTTTTCTATCCATAATTTATTCACATGGAATCCAGAGCCAAAGTATCTGGTTGTAGAAATTTGCAAAGTCTTTTGAACCATTGTCACACCAGCATTATTGATAAAATTTTTTACACTATGTGAGCAACGAGGGTATACACGATTTTTTAAACTTAGCACACTGTACTGTAAAATAATTTTTCGACATATTTGATGAATACCGTTTGCAGCATGGATGACATTTAGCAATGGTCGAATTCTAGATTCAAATGCATATGCATTGTGAGCCCAGAGTGGTCCCGAATCGTAGACACTTCTTGCCGTATGCAATAGTAAATGAACATTGAAAGTAATCGATACTTTTGAATAAAGTATTTCAGTTTGAGTAACGAATTCGTGTAACAATTGGTCAGCATAATCTATTTCATGTACTAGAACATCGTCTTTTAGTAACAAATACGCAGCTTGGACAAAAAGAGCCCAATGCATAATAAATTTTGTTGGTAAAATATTGATTAGAATTGGTAAACTATAAAATAGGGTCCAATTTCCCTAATCTCGCGCTTTCCAGAATTCTTTATCTGAGAAAGGACGTGTTAATCTAACTACTTGATGAGAGGCTTTCAAATTGAGCAAGAGTCTATCAATTTCAGAAATTATTTTTTTTAAAGAAGAGCCCAGATATCTTGGTATTGCCAAACCATGTTGTAGCAAATTGTTACTCACGTCTGTAAAGCAGTTTATTCTGTCTCCAACTACACTGAAAATAATATTAAAAGATATTGATATGGCTGCTTGTTTCATATGATTTAAAGTGTCTTCAACGTTTCTCTTCTTTGGCACAGTATTTTGCAATGTATATTTTATATTCCATTAATGCCGGTGGCGTACTTTCTTGAGGAAATTTTTTGTTAAGACTTTTGCTTGAAATTAAGAAATGGAAGAAGGAAATGTTTCTCTTGTGTATGCTTTCTTCATTAATGGTATTGAAAAAGTGGTTCCAGTCACATCTATGGTAATTTTTTATCCAAAACATCGAAAAGGTATGCATAATTTTATTATACGTTATACTATCACCTATATCATAAAAATGACTAGGACCGTTATGATTAGTGGAATTTTTACCTTACTGCATAATGTTAAAATTGCATTTTAATTTTAGCATACAAGTCAGATGTACAGAAACAAAAGACATAGAAACGTTTAAAGTATCCTAATACACGAAACATATGTTTCTCATCTGGGTGTAGAAAAATGAAGAAAGTGAAGCCTCAATCAAAAGTTTAAGTGAAACCAACAACGAATCCAAAAAAGGTAAAAAAATGTTATGTATTTTATTTCAACCATATTCTTCACTTTTTCTGCAAAGCACATCAAATCTTTTCATATTTTATATATTAAATTGCCTTCTTTTCTTTTTCAACAGCCAGTGAAAATAAAACTAGACTTTCTCCGACAATCAGCAAAAGAATATGAAAATAAACACATTTTGATGAACCATAACGAACTGCTTAGAAACAGAAGGGTGTTTATGATTGATTCAGATGAAGTAACTGGTAAACCTATTGTTTAAGAATTGGCTTTATTTAACTGTAAATAAAATTTAAAAATGTCTATAACACTATGGTTTCTATTTGTCTTCAATTTTAGAAGACATTCATATGCGAGATACAGAGCCTGAAGGAGTAAAAGAAACTTCAATAAGTGGTGAGTTTATTATCTACGAATAGAACCTAAAATGTATGAATCTAAACTTCATTTAGGATTTAAATATATGTTTTGCAGAGCGATTTTCTAATTCTAGAAGGGATCTTTTTGACTTGGAAGAAAACATACCATATATGAAAAGAACAGGGATAGATCTTTATCCAATGACACTTTTATTTTGCAAGAAGATGAAGAATTGAACTTGAATTCTTCTCAGAGTGAGTTTTTCTATTCAAGCTTATCTTGCAGACCTACATAAGCATTATTTGTAAATTAGGGTATAGGTTTTAAATATTTCTTTTCTATTTTTCAAAAAAATTAAGTTTGTAGCTCATTTATGAAAGTTTCTCCATATTAAGTATATAATACTGTTTATGTATTCTTCAGATTATGTATTCTTACTTACGATCTTTTTTAATGAAAATTTATGAATAAGTCCATGTATAAAAGTTTTCAAAATTTTTAAACTGAATTAATTTTTCAATATTTAAAAAAAATTAAAATTAGATGTTTTTGCTGCAAGTATTGAAAATTTTTAAATAGTTTCTTCTTTGACGTTGTAGGTTTTGAAAATAATATTGATCAGAGAATGATTGGGGCCCCTGAACCATCGGTTTCGCAAAAAACACGCTGCCAAGGGACGCTACTTTTCAGTTTCTAAGGAAACGCCGCGTCGGAATTAAAAGTCTTACACACCTTTTAGTGTACCATCGAATTCTCTGTTAATATCTGCTTAATTTGTATACCACTGTAAAAAAGGAGGGAGCGTGGTTTTATTGAACAAGATCTACCATATATTTTAAAGGGAATTGGGTTTATTATCACTTTTAAATTTACACAAGTTCAAGTATAATAAATAAATTAAGCAAGCTCTATTGCAAATAGAGCCTCAATAAAGGAATGGAAACTGTACTACCTTTGAAGCTAGCGAGTTGACTTGGAGCTTCAAAGGTTCAAGATAACTCTAGAATAGAGCCTCAACACTAAGTGAAGAACTTTACAAAAGTTCTTGCTGATGTACTCGAAAACGGTTAAAGATAAAGCGACTGTCTCGAAGGAAGACGAAAATGTAACTGCTGAAAGAATCGTCGCTATGACTATTGACAACCAGGTTTTTTATTCTAGGTAGACCTTAAGGGTCTGAGAGCACGGAGACATGCTTTGACAAAGTTGTAAAAGGCTTAGGATGGACACATGCTCGGCAGACGCATCTCAAGACCATTTAGTAATTGCCGTAAGATTTACTACTCTTATTGAATGAGGACCAAGGTTTATTACTATTACTATAATACTAACATTTTTGTGAAAGTTGCAGATGTTTTTTAATGAAGTAGGGAAAACCAAGTCTTGTTAAAAAAGTTAGGGAAAAACCAACAAATATAATACTTAGTATAGGAAGAAAGTTATAAAATAGAAATATTACTAAAATAAGCCAAAAAATTGAAATATTTACATTCTCAAAAGTATCACTAAAAATTAAGACTTATATAATTAAACAACCACCAATTTTAATCAAGGTATGTACGTTTATAAAAATTAGAGCATCTTGGACAAAGGTAAAAATTCTTAACGCGTCATTTAAAATATGTTATATTTCAACGATTTTTAGACGTTTTACATAGGGCTTTATCGCTTTAAAATCGCTTTAAAAGAATCGTACATTAACAATAACGTTCCAATTTAAATTACATATGTTTTCGAAAATATTTTATGTGAACATTTTAGTTTGTAACATCCTTTTTCGCAGTGTCGTTTCAGGCAAGGAGTGGACAACTTTATCAACCACAACGAAGCTACTGGTTCTTAACTCGAACCCCTGATCTTATCTGCTTGGTCAATCGAGGGATTTCCTGACTCAACAGTGGTAATAATTTACATTTTGTCATAATTGCGAACAATTTATGAATACTCCCACACCGTCTATATTTTATCAACGATTGTCTCCGTATCTGTCCTTGTGAGTCTTCCGTATTACAGTTAATCATGGATAGCGATACTGACCAATACACGTAGGATGTTATCTCCTTGTTAGCGAACCAGCTCGCTGACCTCTGAAATCGACACGATGAAGCGTTCCAAAGTGTCGAATGGCGCGTCTGCGGTGATTTTCGTCCTTTAATTTCCGCGACTATTCCAGATCGATACCCTGTACCTCATTTGTCAGATTTCACAGCCATACTTCGCAACAAGAGAATTTTCTCTAAATTAGACTTGCACATGGCTTACCACTAGATTCCATTCGCCCCTGACGATATTCAAAAGACCGCTGTTATTATACACTTCGGTTTGTTTGAATATTCAGATATGACTTTCGGCCTATGTAACGCCGGCCAAACTTTCCAAAGTTACATTAACAAAGTTACATAAACTTAGGATTCGTTTTTGCGTATATTGACGACATTCTCATCGCTTCCTCGAATCTCGAAGAGTATTAGAAGCATCTCCGCATAGTCTTTGAACGCTTAAAATAATACTCTTTTCGCATTAACATAAATAAATGCCTCTTCGGAAAATCCGAATTAGAATTTCTGGATTACAATACCAATGGAGAGGGCTGTTCTCCAACTTCCGACAAGGTTCAAGCAAACATTGAATACCCCAAACCAAAAACTATCGTCGAATTGTGCAGTTTCCTCGGTATGGTAAACTTCCACCGTAAACATTCCGCATGCCGCGGAAATTCAAACTCCTTTAAATCAGTATCTCTGTGAGTCCCAGAAGAATGATAAACGTGAAGTCATCTAATATTCCGAATCAGAAGCCGCTTTCAAACGGGTCAAAAACGATTTGGCGAATGCAAATTTATTAATTCGTGTTTTTAACAAGGCACCCACTCGCCTTGTGACTGATGCTTCTGATTTCGGTATGGGAGCCTCCTTAGAACAGCAGGTCGAAGGCGAATGGAAGCCTCTAGCATTTTTCTCAAGGAAATTCAACTGAGCCCATCGTAGTTATAGTGCTTACGATCGCGAACTCACAGCTATTTTCGAAGCTATTCGCTACTTTAAATATTTCTTGGGACGTCAAACCTTTACTATACTTACCGATCTTAAGCCTCTTATCTACGTTTTTAGACAATGTGCCGATAAGACATCTTTTCGTTAAGAGTCAGGTTTCTTTCATATCGCAATTATCTACCAGCATCGAACATCTCACTGGGTCCGATAATATTGTCGTCGACACCTTATCAAGAGTCGAAACAATTTGAGTTCCTGAAGTTCACGCCATGCATCTTCCAACTTCTTTCTTGAATTGGCACAAGCTCAATCGGCCGATGAGGAACTCAAGAAGGTCATTATCGATCCTGAATGATCCCTGAATTTTCTTAAACTCCAATGGGGGCCCGATCACACATCTCTACCATATATTGCGACCTCACGGGCGAAACCCTTCGCCCCAACATTCCATCCCCTCTAAGGAGACAGATTTTCAACTTGTTTCACGATCCAGCTCACCCTAGCGCAAAAGAAACTGGTCGCGTTATTCGGAAAAGATATGTCTGGCCATCGATGCGTCGTGATCTTTCTCTCTGGTGTAGGGCATGCATGCCTTGTCAGCAATCAAAGGTCTCTCGACACAATGGCACACTTCCAACATATTTCATCAGCCCGGACGGCAGTTTTCAACACGTCCATATCAACATAGACGGTCCTGTTCCGGAAAGTAATGGTTTTAAATACTGCCTAACTATGATCGTTCGTTTTTCGCGATGGCCCGAGGTCATCTGACTTAGCAATATAGAGACCACACCCGTCTGCCAAGCTTTTGTAAATCAATGGATCTCCTGATATAGTGTGCCTGAAACTTTAACAAATTATCAGGGCAGTCAGTTTAAATCGCGATTTTTCACCGCATTATTCCAGTTGATCGACTGTAACTGAATTCGCACCACCGCTTTCCATCCCGTTTCTAACGGCATGATCAAGCGATGACATCAAACCTTCAACGCGGCCATCGTGTGTCATGCCGACCGTGATTGGTCTCTTTCTATTTCGACTGTTTTGATAAGTCTTAGATCGAACGTCCTAGATGGGGAGCTTCCCTAGTCGAGTTTGTTTTCGGTACTACGCTGCGCATGCCGGGAGAATTCGTTTTGCCCGAGAATTTCCGACCCAACCCTCATCATTTTCTTGAGGAGTTCCGCAAAGTTATGAGAAAAATCAAGCTTGTTCCCGTCGAACGCAAGGACAGACGAAAAACATTCTTTTTTAAAAACCTAGAATCATGTTCCCACATATTTTACTTCGCAACCACGTCAAGAAATCTCTCGAACGGCTATACACTGGGCCTCACAAACTATTAAATAGAATCTCTGATAGAGTCTATGAAATAGAGGTCAACGGCACAGTGGGAAACATTATTTTTTGTGTATTATTGTGCTTATCTTTAACATTTTTGGTCCTTCGAGCTGGATGATACCCGAGTAAAAATTTTTCGACTCAAGACCGACTTAAATTGCCCCTAATCAAGACCTTTTCAAGACCATTTTTGACT
>JAUESI010000003.1:15063216-15082826 GCA_032275145.1 Synergus laeviventris | reverse complement strand
GAAAAAATTAGTTGTTGAAATTTTACTTGACTGAGTCAATGAAATTTCATTAACGAAAATTTAGAAAATTCTGCGGCAAAAATCTCAGTAAAGTGTGTAGGAAGGTCCTCCAGAAGTTTTTTATACCCTTGCCAAGGCGGCAGGTATATTTTGTTTTCTCAAAGCTATTAAAAAAGGTCAACAAGGGTTTCGACTCAGTTATGAGACTGAGCTAGACATCAATGTCTCAATTTGAAATCTAGTCGAAACATTTTTACTCGGGCTGCTGCGCTGTTTTGCGAGTCCACTGTGATTTCCGGTTCTGAAATAAATTTTGCTCTCCCAACGTCGGGGTCCAGTTGTACTGCTTGTACGGCGGACGATGTGGTGGGCCCTTCTAGTTTTTTGACTCGTTTCCTTGTTGAACCTTTCGTTTGAAGTTCTTACTGGTTACCTCCGAAGTTTTCGCAGCTTTTACTTTTTCTTTTAAGTTTTTTCCAAAGAGCCATTCGTCTACACCAGTAGAGTTGAGTGTTTCACGAATAGGAAAACCTATATTTTTGAAAATAAGACTCCTTCTAATGTTGGACTCTTCATGCTGTAAATCGCACAGAAGCCTCACTGTTACGCTAAGACTCTCTTTTCTTTATTTTTCAGTTGGAGAGTAGCTGAGATTAAGCCTGTCAATCCCGCCAACCCCGAAGTTATACGCTCCTGCTTTTCCGCGATTCGAGTATCTCTTTTAATTACTGCATCCTTTTGTTTCAGAGTTGATTGGATCTCGAAATTTAATTTTGGAGCGTTAAAAAAGGTAGCATTTTTAGGAAGAGGAAATTTTTTCAGAAGGGAATTTCTTTCCTCCTTTGGTAATCCTTTTTGAATTACTTCCTCCAGCCTTATTGACAGGTCGGTGTGGATGGCTGGCGCGAATGTCGTATCTGGTTCGAGTTGCTCTCCAAAGACTTGAAGAACGTCTGCCTCCAAGCTTTCTTCCTTTTCAGCTTCAAGAGGTAAGGCAGGGACAGCAGGCCCTGTTGCATTTTACTCAGTCTCTGGAGGTTGTTGGCTCACTAAATTTGGGATTGAATCTGCTTCTTCTGTAGATACATCTTTGTGAGTATTCTCACTTCCGTTTTCGGCTAAAACAGCACTTCGCTCTCGCCGATGACGACTCTCGTCGGAATGTAGGCTGTCAAAGGAGCGTCGTCTATTACTTCGACTCCGACAATAGCGATTTTCCTGAGTCCGTCGATAATAACCAGGACTTCTGCGGTTAAACTCGCACTTAGCGTGAGCTTATAGTAGGTTTATGTTTGGTTATGCGACGCGAGAGTGAGAGAGTAACAAACAGACGCCTAGCAGAGGTGTTTTTCTTTTCACTTTAGGTTATGTTTGATTATGCGAGACGAGAGTGAGAGAATGAGAATCTGTGAGGGAGAAAGATTGAAGAACAGAAGCCTAGAAGAGGTGCTGTTCTCTTATTTCAAACTTAGCACATATCGGTTTGACCGATAATGGATATTAAAATCCATATTTTTCCACAATTAACCGACGCATTTTATTGGCAAACACATTCTCTTGTCCGCGTGGGTAACCAAACCTCAATTTAGTCTACTTACTTGCGCTTTTTTTGTGATGATGGTGTTCTATTTGTTTTCCCAACTGCTTCAACTTCCTCATTAAGGTTTCGTAGTTTTCATTTTCTGATGAGCTATCACTACTGCTTTCTTTTTCCATTTTTTCTTTCAATAACTTGCGACGTGATCGGCACAAAGAAGAAGAATGAAAAACTTGAGCAGATAGCGGACAGTCAAAAATTTTAGACTGAATATGTGGCGACATCGGTACATAGTAGAGGGTACTACATTATGATCTCGAGGAAGAGGCGCGTAATACAATTAGAATAATATGTAGGTACAAAATATTGCAGTTTTAAAATTATTATGCATGTTTAAAATATGAACATTAATGAGTTAATAAATGAGAGATAGCCTTAGGGATAGAAAGAGATACATATTTCTAGCGATAGAGATGGAGAGATTTAAGCATAGAAAGGAATTCAGTTTTTTTCTGCGTAGAGATAGACTGAGGGATAGGAAGAGATTTTACGTTGACAAGGAGATGGAAACGGATAGACAAAGAGTAGGCGAGAGATACGAAGGAATAGAGAAGTAGGAATTGAAAGGGATAGGAGCGAATTGTGATTGTCAAGGAGATAGAGAAGTGCGATTGAAAGAGATAGGCGTGGATGTGGATTAAGATGAAGATATAAGGATATAGGTGAGAGATAGTGACAAGAAATAGAAAGAGATAGAAAAGAGGAGATTCAGGGAGATAGGCGTGGATGTGAATTGATATGGGGATAGAAAGAGATAGACATCCAGCAGGGACAGATGGGTGGTGCAGCTCTTATCATTTCTCAAACACCATGTGAAAGTTGAGAGGTAAATTTGTACGTCGACATTCAATATTGGAAGCACTTAATAATTCGATATTATTCATGCTGTTGATGCTTTCAATATTATTTATGTCCGCTACCGATTCAAATCGAGGCTTATTCAATGACGTGGAAAAAGTATTGAGAAACCTGGAGCTCTACTTCTATGTCTAGTTCTATTTCAATCGTATTGCTTGCAATGAGAAAACTAGTATAATAACACTTGAACGAGAAAAGATAGTTGTCATACACCTTCTCTTATGAGGCTTGGAGACGTCGAAGCTTAAAATAACCAAATGTCGCATCCGCCAATGAAATAAGAGCAGACGCTGCAAGTATATGCAAAGAGATTTGTGCTGTCCCATTTCCTTGAGTGTCCAGCACCCCTGTTGCGCGACGGACAGGTTTTCTTAGCAATAAATTAATTTTTCATTCTGGCACGCTTAATATTTCAAGGTCGGATGTATCAAAGTTATGCTAATTTTAAACATCCGATATTTGCGTGTACATTAAATTAAATCTTGACGTTGGATTCGAAAGTGATATACATAAAAGTCACATGAAATAAGTGTGTAGTTTTGTTGATGACAGAATCTATATACGCTAATTGGAATCAGTGGTATACTTATTGCTGATTCAGGTTTAGAGAGCAGCTACAGTAGATAATTTTAAATAATCAGAAAACAGATCAAGATTACTCTCTCAATCTGAATTAGTCAAATTTTATTAAATAATTGTAGATTCTTACTCATTCAAATGGTACGAAGTCGTTTACTATAAATTAGTAAAAAGTTATTCTAATTGAGCTATGGTAATTCCATTAATAACAAGTACAAACTAAATGAATTAGCAACATTATTCAATGAAATATCTTAAAAAATGTTAGATCTCTTAAAATTTTGCAAAAGTCATCTTTTGTTAATAACTTCAAGAAATAGAATTTTCGGGCCAGTTAAAGTTTTTAACTATGAAGATACTTTAAGAGTCCCACGCAAATTTTTATCCTCCGAGATGGAATGACTCAAATAAAAATTGAAAAAGTTATCTAGACTTTTTGTTTTTAGCGAGATATATGTCTTGTAAATTCCTTGGGAAATTTCAAGGCCCATGTTTAGTTTAATTTGATTTTTTTGTTTAATTATTAAAATTTTTATTTATTTTATTTATAATTTGTTTCCCTAATTATTTAAATTAACCGATTTGCAAATAAGGACCATCCTACTGGGCATATAATCTATTTTTAAGTTATTTAATATGTCGAGGCAACCAAGAATATAATACTCTATCAATTTGAATTAAATTATCCTAATTAATAATATTTTCTTACGAATTCACTAAATGCAAAGTCGTTAAATATAAATTAGTAAAAAATTAATAATTCCATTAGTAGCAATCTGGTAGCAATGACAAACTGAATTAATCGGTAACTACCGACTAAATGTATTAGCGACATTACTCAATGAAATACCTTAAAAGCTTTTAGATCTCTTAATATTTCAAAATATTTTTTAAAAATCATAAAAATCTTTTTAAAACCCTTAAAAATTTGTCAACATTTTTTAAATTCCTAAAAACCTCATAACATTTTTTTAAATTCCGCGATAATCTTTTAAATTTCCTTAAACCCCTGAAAATTTCTTAAAATTCTCAGAAACTTCTTGAAATACGACGAAAAAAGTTTTAATTCATTATAATTCTTTAAAATATCTTGAAATTTTATAAACTTTTTTGAAAGTCATAAGAATCTTTTTAAATCCCTTTAATTTTCTGATAATCTTTTAAATTCCCTTAAAACCCCTGATTTTTTTAAATTACTAGAAACCTCTTAAAACTTCACGAATAAATGGTTAATTAATTATACAAATTTTTAGAAATATCTTAAAATCTTTTAAAAACCATAAAAAAATGTTAAAATCTTTAATAAAATTCCATGAATAACTTCAAAATTCGACAAAATCCATTAAAATCGTATAGAATAACTGAAAATTCCTTTTAATTACTAAATAAAACCACTGAATAGGTTAGTAACTTATTCTTACTAATTCACTTTAATAATATGTGACTTGCTATTTCATCTAGTAAAAAATGGAGAAACGACTAATTAAACACGGAGAAAAATAGATATTCAACCTTAATATGTTGGATAGTGAACTATGTGGCACCCATTTAAGATATTTAGTCTAAGTATCTAGATATTCAGATACCTTTCTATGTAAATATCTCAGATACTGAAATAGCAGGTGATCATTGGTTATTGACCAATTATCTACAAGATATTGAATTTAAATATCTAGATACTAAATAGGTTTGAATAACGCGATAATTAGGCTGAATATTTATATGTTTAGGATGAATATCTAAATACACTGAAACCCCCATTATTGAAAACTCGACTTCTGCATTCCTAGAACTTGGGTTCGCTCCCAAATTTAGATGCGGTGAGGCGTCGAAAGAGGCGCCCCGAGCTCGGTAATACTGTAGCCAGAAAGTGGGTAGATAACCCTAAGCGAATTTCGTTAGTTCGTTTCAGTTCACTAGAGTTCGCTTTCAGTGCAAAAGCAACCAATCAGACGCAACCAATCAACTAATTGCACCATAAGCGTTGGGAACACTGGTACATACGACTCTGGCTTGGTTACGAATTCGAAATCTCCATTATTGCAAACTGACCTGAACGGACCAACCGAGGCATAGCAATAATCGGGGTTAAAGTGTATTTAAGATGAATATATATATATAATAGTCAAATTTAAGGCTGCTAATGTACTTAGTCAAATACTCACTAATTTAGGTTGAGAGAATAATCTAGTTTGTTCTCATAAAATTTCGGTAATTATTACTCTTAATCTAAATCAACATAATTTCGTTCTTTGCTCAGATTTTTAGAAAATGATTGCGAAGTCGCTAAAGCTTCCCGCATCCTTATTCCTTATAAAGTGTATTCCGACCTGCTTTATCTTTTGTCTTCAAACGATGCGAGGGTTAATTGAGTTTGAAAGCCTGAGGCCCTTCCTTTGTGGTGAAAGATGCTTCGAATCCGTATCTTACATTCGTTCCTCGTTTAGAATGAACTTTGGCTTCAGTGCCATGAAGGTCCGACCGAGGACGGAGATGTTTTTAAAAAGCTCGCAACGGTTGGCTTTCCCTTTGTCTCAACCGGAAGTTCAGGGTCTCCATTTGCGAGCAGAAGAAGAAAGACGGTTTTACTCGTTTACGTGCGCACTGAGCGTCCGTAAAACTCCTCTATGTCGCGGTCGTGATCTTTCTTTTTTTTGAAGACTCAATAAAAATAAAGCAAGCTGCTCTTATATAGTCCTGACAAAATATTGCTAGAAATATGAACTGTCGTGTACGTGACTTACATCTGGCTTGTCTGATGTAGAAATATCCTTTCTTGGGTTCATATCTCGCGATGAGCAACTTTGATATATAAAAAGAAAAATTAACTTGCATTCAGTTGAATTTATGATTATCAAGAGGGAATATTTTTTAATTCGCTGGACAAAAGGGACTTTTCAAAGATAATTCTATGGCGGTCAGAAATATCCGTTACTTTTCAGAAGAATTATATAATTTATTAGTTTGATTTCTGAAAAGAGGTTGTAGTGAACATAGAAGGAAATGCCTCGATATCAATTTCTTCTAGATCGCATTATAGCTCTGAAGCTGATTTTTAGATTTATGAATGACTCGGTAATATTGGCAGGATTTATGTACATATAGATAAGATTTAAAATCTCGACTTCGATGAGGCGGAACGTGGAAGGGACCGTTGGATATGCGTGCCTATGGCGCCAACATAGGTAACCTTTATGAAGACTCGACCCTGTGGGGAGTTAACCGCTTAACCGACTCACCCACCACAACAACGATTCTCCCTGGTACTGTCGGTTGTTCTTCTAAGTACTGCTACGAAGTCTATAAATAACACCTTAGACCTTCGTAGCTTGCAGGCGACTTCCCTGAAAACCATAATGCACCATGGAATTTCATCCTCTGAATCGCATTGCTCGATCGACTATTGGTTATAGGTACGGAATTATGTGATTTATGAGCATCCCTGCGAATAATTCCAATACCGTTGCGTTTTTTTGAACGTAAAACATTGCGGAGATACTTCCAGGTCCGTTAACCCCTGAAATTCCGCTGGGTTTTTATTTCGCTAGTTCATTATAATATGCATAGTTCAATGGATTACGAAAAATTTTATAAGAGTAGAGAAAATAGGAAAAACCGAGGTCAGGAGCCTGGATGATCTGAGAATTCAGAATTGGCAGAAGTTTCAGATATCTACTCAAGTCAATTTTTTTCTTCATCAAAGATTTCTCATCAACAATTAAAAATATTGTTTTCAAAAAACTTTTCCATGCTTTCTGTTGCAATAAACAAGTTATTGCAAATAAATCAACTTTGATTAGAGAGAATTTTTGAAGAAAAAGAAAATTTCGTCTGAGAAGACGTCTGAAACATCACCTCAATGAGTTCAGAGATCATTTGCATATCTGCCTCTTCCCTCAATCAGCATAGATCTGAGACGTACTTTTCTCTAATTTTCCGTTTATAATTTTGACGTTCTGTAATAGGTGATCGGCTCTACTACTCAACCGATAGTTGTATAGCTACTTCTGACTTCAAAATATTTCAGGATATTGCAATGACTTGAGAAGATTTCGCAATAAATTCAGAAAATTTCAAGAAAATTGCAGCATTACTAATTGACATCCAAGTGAATTCCCTTGATTTCATGTTAATTCATTTATGTTTATGTGAATTCATGTGACTTTATATGAATTTAAATGACTTAAGATATTTCAGGAGATTGAAGACAATTAAAGTGAATTCTGAAAATGGGCTAAATAAAAAATTTTGATTAAAATCCACTTTTTACCCATTATCTCAAAATCTACACCATCTACAAATTTTTGCAAAATTAAATTAGATGAGTCTTGAAATTCTTAATTATATACTGAACAAAAAATGGTTTAGCTGTCCCAGCTGTGTTGCCTGAATATCTAACTGTTTTATAGCTAAACTTTGCCATCTAGGAATTATCGAGGTTTATTTATCTAGATAATTTTTCTAAGTGGCAAAATTTAGGTGAAACACATAATATTTAAGTATCTGAGCTAGAAATGTAGGTAACACAGCTAGGTATATATTTTCTTGGAAGACGAAATTCAGCATAACGTGTAGCTAGGACAGCTAAACCATTTTTTTCAGTCTACCCTGTTGGAAATAAAAAGATAAGAATTCTATCCATTTCAATATTTTTCAATCATCAGTAATGAAATGGAAAGGACAATTTTATCCAAATGTATCCTTCCCAATCCATAACAATCTACTTCTATCTCTTTTTTAATCTACAATAGCGTCTTCCCTTTTGATCTCCGCGCCTATCTTTTTTAATATCTACTTTCCTATCTTTCCTATCCATATTTATCCTTTGTATACTCATTTTAATCTTTTTCTATCTCTTAAAGTATGTGACCAAGTCCATCCATTTAAATATTTACCTTTCTATACATATCTATCCTGAATCTAATCGTCTCTATGCTTTTCCATCTCTCTTGAAGTATATTACCAATTTCATTCATTTCAATTTTCACCTTTCTATGCATGTCTATCCTTAATCTAATTATTTCTTTCCTTTTCTCTCCTTCTTAAAATTTACTAGAAAACCCATCTTTTTCAATCCATGCCTTTCTATCCATGTCTATCCTTTGTCTAATTATTCGAATCCTTACCTGTCTCTTTTACAGTCTAATGCCACGCTTATACTTTTCAATCTCTATCATATCTATCCTTGTATAAGCATTTAAATCTTTTTTTATCTCTCTTGAAGTATACAACGAAGTCTATCCATTTCAATCTTTACCAATCCATGTGTCCTTCTTGAATCAATTCGATCATTTTCTATCTCTTGAAGGGCATTTCTATCAAGTCTATTTCTATCAATCACTACACTTCAAACTACTTCTATCCTTAATCTCCTTATTTCAAACCTTTTCTATTCTCTTTACAATCTACTAGTGTTCAGTACGTTGCCTAAAATTGTCTTTAGGTTCATTTATTGTCTAAAATGTGAAGGTAAAAGAAATCACTGATTTCAAACACTTGTTTAAAAAGTAACAGAAAAAGTAACAAAACTATTTATTAAATGGTTCTTAAAGAAAACATTACACTTTGACTTCTATGTGAATAAATATAGCGGATAATTTATAATTATTGATTTATAAATTTATGTAAAGTCGAATATTAAGAATGAAGTGCCTGCGTACTCGGTGTTTCACTTACTGATTTAATTGCCTGAGTTGACTCGTCACTCACACGCACTCGTTTCTTTCCGTAAATTTTCGTATCACACACACACACACACGCACATTTCACCCATCTTACATGAATAAGCGTCGAAAATGTGAGTTATACGTTGTACCGTCTACACTTTTGTATATTCGTTAGATTTCGTTCATCCTAGTTTTAATAACTAGGAATACTATCCTATTTTCAATCCATGCCTTTCTATCCACATCTATCCTTGTATAATAATTTGAATCCTTTTCTATTTCTCTTGAAGTATACATACTACTAAGTCTATCCATTTCAATCTTTATCTTTCTATCTATGTAATATTCAACAAGAATAATTTTGTTGTTTTTTTCTTTCTCGGAAGTATACTACCAACCATATCTTTTTCAATCCTTATCTTTCTATCCACATCTCTCTTTATACAACCATTTCATTCTTTTTATATCACATATATTTTTCTATTTCTATCTGCTTATAAATCATTTCAACGCTGTTGTGTCTTTTTCGGAATTTGCATTTCTTTTCAAATCTAAAATAATGAAACTTATGCATTGTAATCATGATTATAATTAATATCTATGAGATAGAGAAGAGCGGATTAAAACAAATCCGTTTTAGGTAAAAAAAATTAAAGATTAAAAGATTAGATCCATATTAGTGCAAGAAACGAGAAAATAGCAGACGTAACAGACAAGAAATAGGATAAGATAGAGAAAAAAGGAGTCTGATAGAGATAGGTTAGTGCTTATACTGACAAAGAGATTGAAAGGGATAGAGATGGATAGATGAGACATAAATGATGAAATTGAGCATATATAGGTTATAGATATAATAGAGATTGAAAAATTTAGAGTTGAATAAGCAATGGATAGGTTGGGATAGAGCTCTTTTGGGTGAGTGTTATTGGTTTTTAAAACATAACACTTAAATGCTTCGTTAGCTCACTCAGTGGACTAAGCAATGGTCAGCAAACCAATGCGCACGGGTTCGCGTCCCCATAGTTGCAAATTTTTCAGTGTTATGTATGTTAATGGTAATATTAGAACAATCTGTAATACCAAAATATTGTATTTAAAATATTATTATGCATGTTCAAAATTTTAAAGTTAATAAGTTTAAAACTATGGATAGAAAAAGATTGAATTTTGGAGGTAGAAAGATATTAAATATTTTTTTTGAAGATATACACAAAGATAGAAAAAAGGAGGAAAAGATAGAGCCACAGTAGAAACGACAGATACATACAAAGATAGCGTTTGATGGATGCAAAGTGTGCATATTGGGAGCAATATCAAATTTCTATCCATTTCTATAAAAAAATGTAGGACCGGGGAACTCATTAAAAACACTACATCTGAACATATACAATAATAGGTTTATTAAACGAAACTTTAGTCCAAAAAATTACAGAACAAATACACTCTTTTTTATGGCTTTATCCGTGTCGCCATCTTTTCTCGACTATCTCCTCCCATTCCACTCTTTTACTGAGCGCTATATAGGTCGCAACTAGCGACATCTGAACTTGTTTTATCAAATCAATTTTAAACATCAAATCAAATCTAAATATCAAATCAAATCTAAATATTAATAATATCTAAGTGATCAACATTATCATATCCCACAATCGGCCATCCTGCATTTGCAACGCCCTCGTTGCTCTACTCTTAGAAATTATCATCGCTTTCAGGATCTGATTCGAAGTCGGGCTGCCTTCTGCTAGGCCATTTTTTCATGTGGTCTACTGAAAAGCTGGTGCGGAAAGGTCCTTCATGATCTCCTATTTTTTCAACTAGGTATGGTCCCAAAAACTTCGGATGTAACTTTAGGCCAGGACCACTTTGAGTGCGACGAATGGCTACCAGGTCTCCGTCTTTGTAGATATGAGCCATTTTCCGCTTGCGATCGGCTGTTTTTTTATTCTCCTGTTGAATCTTAGTCAAGTTGGTGATAGCTTCATCTCTGAGCTGAGAACGCTCTTGGTTGAACACTGCTATTGTTTCTTCTTCTAAGATGGAGCGAAGTTGTAAATCATCTTTTAACTTCATGTCCGTTCCAATCAGTAGTTCAAACGGTGTTATACCGATACTTCTATTAAACGATGAGTTAAACTATTGTTGTACCTGATCAACGTACTCATACCAATCGGCTGGATTCCCCATTGATAGTTTGGCTAGAACTGGGATGATGACTCGATTTACTCTCTCCACCTGTCCGTTTCCACGAGGAATTCCAGTTGTGATCAGAACTTGTTCGATACCTTCAGTCTTGCAATAATTGTGGAATGCATTAGAATTAAAAGCAGTTCCTCTATCTGAAATAATACGCCTGGGATTACCAAAGATAGCTGCTTGCTTCTTTAATCGCTCAATAGCTTCTTCTGCAGTTGTCGATTTAGTGGGGTACATCGAAGAGAACTTTGTAAACGAATCTGTCACCACAAATACATGATTATAATTCTTTCGTGTAGAGGGTATAGGACCCAGATGATCGATGTGGTATTTATCAAGTGGTTTGACGCCCTTGTCGATTGGATTGAGAAAGCCTTCAGCTTTTCCATGTTTTTTCTCGGCGAGAATGCACTTAATACAGCTCTTAATATGTTTTTCTATCTTGGTTCGCATACCAGGAAACCAAAATAACTCTGCGTCTTCTTCTCGGGCTGTCTGAATTTGAGAAATCAGGCCATCTTTTTTCTCCTGAACGACGTAGACGGATACAGGATTCCTACTTAAAGCATCTGCGTGTCGCATCGAGGTACCAGGCCGATGTTCAATGGCGTATTGAAAACTCTCGATCAATATAGCCCATCTTTGCACTCGGAGACATGTCCGTTTTTTGCTCATTGTCTGTGCGAAAGCACGACAATCGGTCACTATTTTAATCGGGATTTTGAGTAAATATACCCGAAACTTTTCAAGGGCCTTAACCACCGCAAGAATCTACAGTTCATAACTTGTGTAGATTTCCTCTGCAGGGGAAGTCTTCCAGCTTGCGAAAAATATTGGATGCATCAATCCATCTTCAGAATCCTTTTGCATCATGATGGCTCCGAGACCAAGTTTTGATGCGTCTGTGTGGAGTTCTGTTTCGGCTCCTATTCGGTATAATTTAAGCATAGGTTCACGTAGAGACCAAATGGAACTCGTAAAAATTCGTAGTGTCCATCGGGCACCACGAATGCTGTGAATTTTGTGCTTTCCTTTTCCAGTGGCACGTGGAAAAATCCTTATTTAAGGTCGAGAGTGCTAAATACCACTGCACTTTGTAATATGTCGAGGAGATCTTCTATTAGAGGGAGAGGATACCTATCCCTCACTACTTTCTTGTTTAACATCCAGTAGTCCACACAAAGACGTGGTTCTACATTTTTTCTTGACGTCAGGACCACAGGGCTTACATATTCGGACACACTCTCTTTCGCGACTCCTTTTTGTATCCAAGACTCGATTATATCGTTCGTCTTTTTTCTATCCTCTGCTGATAGTCGCCTAGGATTTTGAAAGACTGGAATTTCGTCTTTCAGAACGATTCTCATCTTCACCCCGATGTCCTCCGTCGCTTTGGGTGTGCAGTTCTCCACAAGCTCTCTATCTTCTTCTTAAATCTTGGATTCTAGACGTGCTGAGTCAGAAAGTTATATTCAGGTCCTTCGAAATTAATTTTCACGTTCATTACTTCTTTACAGGATACGTCGTTACTGCTGCGTTCATCCAATGAATCTGCTGCATAGTCTGTCTCGTCGTTGTCTGAATCATCCAGTTCCAGACACTTCACCTGCCTTTTTTTTAGCCTGACCTCCACTAGATCAGAGAATTGATCTCCATTCAAGATTTCGTGGGAAATAAAATCATCTCGAACAACGTGAACTTGTAATTTAATTGATATTCCATCAACGATCACATCCGCGTTGAAGCTTCTCAGTGTGTTGCCTTGATTGATTCCAACGCTGCCGAAAAAAACGGCCTTGGGATTCAGGGGTGGAGTTCTTAGCCATATGTAGAAACTGGATCGAGCTAAATGAAAATCGCTACAAGAATCAATCATGGCTTCCACCTCTTTACCTAAAACGTTCACCTTCTTATATGACTTCTTGTCGCCTGTCGTCACTGCATCACAACGACTCTTACCTTTTGTATTGAAAGATTTAAAACCTTTTGAATCTTTGGAAAGACATTTAGGTGCTATGTGACCAAATTCTCCACAGGAAAAGCACTTTGATCCTTTGAATTTGTCAGGACAGTCATCTCCCAGATGCTTCCGGCCTCCACAGTTGTAACAGCGCCTGCCTTGCTGATTACCACCTGGTTTAGATCCTTGAGCACCTTTGTCTTTCGTATGTTGTTTATTCTTGCTGCTATCAACGTTTCCTTTACTCTTTTTAAGCAAAGCCTCGTAGTACGTAAACTTCTTCCGCAGTTCCTTTATCGACGTTGCTCCATATAGAACGGATTTGTTTGCTTAATTATCTTGAATTCCATCTATTATATATTGAATTTTTACCTCCAGATATATTTCTGTGTGGCTGGCAATATCCAACACCCGATAAATAAACTCTTGAAAAGTTTTATCTGACTTCTTCAAAATACCGAGTTGTTTGTGCACCTGCTTACTGTTAGTTGTAGCTGTGAACTCTCGTTCGAGTGACTTAAGTTTTTTCCACGATTTCGCCTGACTCTCAAAATTAACAAAAAGTTTGGCAGAACCACGTAACAATCTTTTTGCATAAATAACTCTTTGCACTTCCGTCCAGTTGCAAAGGTCTGCGGTTTTCTCAGAAAGTGTTACCCACCTTCCGAAATTCTAACTTTCGCCTCCGTTGAATGTTTCTAGAGCATCTTCAACATCTTTTAAAGTCAAGGTTGGCTGTGACATTGCTCCTCGATGAGAATTCCTTCTTCTAGGAATAATCGGCGTGGCATCTTCTTCGCTGGACGAATCATTGATATGAGAATCGAAATTATTTCCTTGAATTGATTCGTCTTCGTATTTTTCTTCTACTTCCTCCTCGGATTCTTCGTCACTAATCTCAGGCGCTGACATGAGTCGAATTCGCAACTCTTCTTTGTTGCCCGTCGTTTTTAAGCTTAAATCACGCAAACGACTCACCAATTCGAATTTCTTCATCGCGCCTACTTGCGCCTTTGTTGGGACATCCTCTTCAACTTCCTCATTCTTTTCTGTTTCTAAAGCACCTCGCAATCGTTCTTTCAGAATTGCCTTAGTGCCTGTCACAGGTAACCCCTTCTCTTCTATTCGCGCCTTTAACTCTTCTATCATCAACGTTCACATATCTTCGCCTAGATCCGACATTGCGATGTTCGTTTTAATTCAACTGTGAAGAGTCACTAGAAATGTGAGCACTCAGCTTAAATCTTAAAACATTACACCGTCTACTAATATTTTAAATTTAAAAACTCCTAGGAAAATATTTAAAACAAAGGCACTGTCTCTTATTATCTGAAAATGAGACCTCAGTTCAGAAAGTAAACAACACGAACGTCAACTCTACTTGAAATTGAGCACTCAGCTCCACTGGTATTCTTACGCCTGTTACTACCCGCAAATCAGCTGTTTGGATTGACCGGTCAACACTCGTCCTTAACCTTGTTGCACGACGAAAGCATTTCACACCGCCACACCGTTTTCTGAAGAACGCTCAGTTCTAATCTGCTTCAAAGAAAATCGAGCACTCAGCTCTCCGGTGTAAATGAACTTTTTCGCAGGTCTCACTTCTTTTGGGTAGTAGTCCGTTTACCCAGGATTTATTCGACTAATCCTTGGCACGTTTCAGTCAGAGAAAATGACGTCATCACACTTCACACAAAGGATACGTCTTTTTTTTCTTAGAACCGATTTTCCGACACTGAGTCACTTTTAAAAGTTTGCACACACGTGCATACATCAACTTGATGGACGCGTCGTATATGTCACTCGTATTTTAATGAATCCGCGATCCCGGACGAGCCCCTAATTGTAAGACCAGGGAACTCATTAAACACACTACATCTGAACACATAGAATAATAGGTTTATTAAACGAAACTTTAGTCCAAAAAATTACAGAACAAAAATACACTCTTTTTCATGGCTTTATCCGTGTCGCCATCTTTTCTCGACTATCTCCTCTCATTCCACTCTTCTACTTAGCGCTATATAGGTCGCAACTAGCGACATCTGAACTTGTTTTATCAAATAAATTTTATATATCAAATAAAATCTAAATATCAAATCAAAACCAAGTATTAATAATATCTAAGTGATCAACATTGTCATATCCCACAAAAATTTCTATCCTTTTCTATCTTTTTACTTCCAACAGGGTATGTTTGCAGTTTGATGCTTTTTCTTTTTTCGTCTTCTTGCCTTTTTATATAATGTAATTTCTCAATACTAAAAGAAATAACCGGGTGATCTGACTGATTCTGACGATTCACTGAACAAAATGGTTTATCTGTCTCAGCTGGACGTTTTGGTGGATTTCGTCATTCCAAGAAAATATAGCTGTCTTACCTAAATTTGGGTAACACTGCTATATTTTCTTGGAATAACAATATCTAACGAAATGGTCTAGCTGGGATAGCTAAATAATTTTTTTCAGTGTTGGGAAGCTCCCTAATAATGGTCCTTGATGGCCCGAGCAATTCCTAGACGGCTCCCCCCCTCTCTCTTTTATTATTGATATAATTAATATTATTACTATTGAATTTTATTTGTGACATATTGACTATTATTTTTTATTTCCGCTGGTACCTTTCTCAATCTGCCTGACTAATTTCTTTTATATACTTCAATTATTTCCTTTGCTACTTAAATTCATTTAGAAATCTTTTGGTCTGAAATAGTAGTAAAATACCAGCATTTAATATTCTAAATTCCTAAGTTTCATGAAAGCAGGAAGTTATTTTTTTATTAATAATCCTTGTGGTTGAATCATCTCATTTTACATAAGAAGCTTGATTTTCTTGCGAAAATGATTTTTAATCCGCCTGGCCATGCGGATATATACTTGTAATAGGAATCTCTGATATAGTGGTGTTCCGTGGTTCATCCATGCCACGTCATGAGGTGGGATGCTCTTCCTCCTTAGGTGTATCTTTGCAGCAGCAACAAAACCTACAAAACTGGTCTTTTCCGCATTCTTAAAGTGCAGTGGTTCTGAAGCCTGCAAGAGTCACAGATAAGGGAGGATGAGCATCCTTTCAGGGCTGTAGACTATCCAATCTAACTATGATGTTGTAAAAGCAGACAAGCCTTTAATAAAATATTTCTCTGCAGTGCGTGATTCTAATCAAAGAAAGAATAACCGGTTTTACCTATCATTATTACGCAATGAAAAAAAAAAAACATTGCTATAAAGCTGAAGTCCGGATTTGGATTCCTTTCGATGTCACTTTATTCTTTATTTTTTAAATTTAGTATGCAAAAACCTTATTCTGCAAATGTCGGAAAGATGTAAATTCTGACCAAAGTGAAGTTTTCAGTGTCTTTTGCAGAAAAAAAGTATAAGAAAAAAATAGTATCACACGTGCAGAAATTCCCCCATTTAGCCCTATTTAAAGTGGGGTTCTAACTAAGCCTTGGTAGGGATTTATATTTTCAATCAACATATTTTAATATAATTAGACATTTATAGGGCAATGATATAGTAGTAATATCTCATAAAAATAACACTATTATTCATTGCATTCCTACCACCTTAAAATAATGTAATAAAACTGAGATATTGTTTATAATGAAAGAGGGCATTAAGAAGATTTTCACGTCAAAATCTAGATTTCAAGAGATCTAACGTCAAAAACAGATTTCAAGACATCTAACAGATTTTAAAGCACCCAAAAACATTTTTGGATGTTTTTAAACTCCTGAAATCATTTGAAATCTCTTTAAATCTGTTCACATGTTTGATAACTCTGAAATTTCTTGAAGATTCTTAAATTTTTTAATATTCTTTAAAAATCCTTCAAAATTTTTCACTTGTCTAAAAGTTTTATCTCTTTTTAGAGAATAATTTATTTACTTATCAGCATCTATAGATGTTTTATATTTTCATAAAAAGTTAAGTGTGGAAAACGTTGGGAATTCCATATTTTCACCCGGTGTATGGTTTCGGTATTGAAAACTCTTTAATACCCTATTCCATTATCATCAATATTTCGGTTTTTCCATTACTTTTAGGTCGCAATACCAACGTAAGATTACTAGATCGTTGGTTTCTAAATGCCTAATTAAAGAAAAATATTTTTAGTAAAAAAGGCAATCCTGACTAGGGCCTCGTCAGAACCCTATTTTGAATAGGGCCAAATGGGACCTTTTCTGCACGGTAGAATTACGAATGGGCCCGCTTGAATGGATCCCATGAGGGTGGGTCATTTAGCCGCGTTCGTAGGCAAGCCTGCTGAGCTTCAAAACTAAAAGATTGATTAAAAAAAGGTAAACATCTTGAAGAAAGTACAAGAATGACCTTTGTCGAAGATCCGTTGAATATAAGAAACATAAAACGAGACAGTCCAATGCACAGAAAATATGCAGAACAGCTGTTTAAACCTGGGATTGTTAAAATCGAAGACGTATTGAACATAAATCAATCTAAAGTATATCTGTTTCGCAGATTCGAATGATGCTAAAATCACATAGAATCTCTCGAAATCCTCTTAAATTCTTTAAATTGTCCTGAAATCTTTTGAAAATTTTAAATCCCTTGAGATACATAACAAAATTATTAAATTACTCTAAAATCTTGAAACTTCCCTGAATTCTTTGAAAATGAAAACAAAATTTTTTTAATTCTGAAACTTCCCTTTAAAACTATTTAAATCGTTTTAAGTTCTCTTAAATCCTTTAGAAAATGTTGCTATCTTTGAAATCTTGTAAAATATCTTAAAAACCTTTTATATTCTCTGGAATCACTTGAATTTTTTTGAAATCGCCTTAAATTCCTTGAAATCACTTGAAATCGTTTGAAAATCCTTGAAAATTCTTCATAACATTTAATATCCCTTGAAATACTTAACAAAAATTTTGAATTATTCTAAAATCTTAAAACTCGAGTAAATTATTCTAAAATATAATTAATATCTACCTCTTTTATATAAAAGGATTTTTAGTTTCAGAAAATGATTAAGAACAAGTTAAGTAATCAAATACTGCAAATAATGAATCCACATTATAACTAGGGAAAACTGTCAGGACCCCATAAAAATTTGTGCATGGGCATAGTAGTTGGCAATAATAATATACTGACGAGTGGGAAACGTTGAAGAGGTAGTTGGGATTGTATGAACGCTAGGGGGGTGGGTTTGGGTGGAACAAGCAATGAGGGAAAAGAAGATATAGTTATAAGATTAAGAGAAGCTAAGTATGGGGCAAGGGGGTAGATGAAGTGATATTATCACTGGAGAGGGGTCGACATGTATGATAAAAAGAGGGAATTTAGCGAGTGCGAAATGAGGAGGGGGCAGATAGAGTGATGCGGGCAACAGAGGAGTGATGGGATGACATTGACGTGAAAAAGAGAGGATATAAAAAGTCGAGTATAAAGTACAAAGGGTGATGGAAAAAGGGGATAGGATGGGTGAGGCGACAGGCACTGAGAAAACAGGAAATAGCGTTAAGATATGAATGCAATATTGACGGTGAGTATAAATTTTGGATACAGGAAGTGGAGAAGGTGGAGGGAGCAGATGAATAGATATGAGATATATAGAGGGGGAGAGAGGGTAATGGTGGTAAAGTTTATAATAACAGGGAAGCGAAGGGGAAGGTTTAAGTGTTGGTGGCAGTAAACTAATCGGATCTTCATACTAGCTTGTACAAACTGATTGTGCCACTGGTCGAGGAATATAACGCAAAGAAAAGTACATAACCCATCGGGCAATCTTGAAATAACTGTAATGTTGTAGCAGTATCGTTAAGCACTACATGGCATTTGTGATAACTCGAGAATAATCAGCTGCAGGGCTTCTATATAGCGTCAACCGACCAATTTGAATATGTAGAAACTACTTTTACGAATCTAGAAGGAACATTTATTTTCCTCTAAAAGCATATGCTTATGCTCCTTTGTGAAATTGCAGATTTAATTGCATCCATTTATTATATTAAATCGATTTCCCAATTACCAATTCGATTTTGAAAGAGTAGAACTATCAATTGATCTGGCGAGAATGTGAGAGAGTCATAATCTATATCCGGATTTCGTTTATTTATTATTAATTAAATTGCCGGATCGAAAAAATGTCCTCTTCTTTTTTCTAATTTAGCCAATTAAATTTGTAATATTTCCATATTCGTCCTAAATAGCTGGACGTTGATAAACATAACCTATTATTTATCGCGCATTAAATTAAAGTGGTTTAAATTTTATTTTCAATATAATAAAATGAGTCACTTACAAAAGATTTGATTTACAAATAGTCTGTTTATATTTTTAAATATGAAGTTCTTCGCAATGAACAGTTTCGTTTTACGCGGGATTTCTAATTTTACCTGGTTTACTATTTATCTCAGCAGTAATGTTTCTTGGAAATTTGTACATTCGGGATTGCACTTATTGGGGCTTGTTGTTGATCTGATCAGACGTAATCCTTCTTTCGACTCTAAATTATGTTTTGAACCTCGATCGGTGAAGTCTGGGAGTGATTGATTGAAATGGAATTGTACAAGTGTTAGTGAAAGTAAAACTGAAAGTGAAAAGTGAAAGTGTTAGTGTAAAAGTAATAGTGTCAAAAAAAAAGGATTACAAAGAGAACGAGATTCGGGGAACATTATGCGATTTGGGTAAAAAAAGAAGGTGAATATTCTTTTATTAGTAAATGTTCGCGAGCTATAACGATGGGTTGATAAATAACTTCAAAAATACATTTATAATAAAATATATTTAATAAGAG
>JAUESI010000003.1:15031567-15042509 GCA_032275145.1 Synergus laeviventris | reverse complement strand
GAGAGAGAGAGAGAGAGAGAGAGAGAGAGAGAGAGAGAGAGAGAGAGAGAGAGAGAGAGAGAGAGAGAGAGAGGGAGGGAGAGGGAGAGAGAGAGCTATTGTGTTGATTGCGAAGGAATTTCGCCTCTTAAAAATAAGGTGTTATCTCCACACAATCGCAAACTCCAAATTCATTTTCTTCCAAGATTAAAATCGAAATTTTCTTCCTTTTTTGAGGAAAAATTGTCAATTACGTCCAACCGCAGCGACTTAAATTTTTCTTTCAAATTCACAACCTTAATGTGAACCACTGCCACCGTTAAATTTCTGGAAATTTTATTCAGTCTGCACTTAACTTCGAAAAAAAATGTCCTTTTCACAACATCCGCCTTGAGGGGCCATGTTTAGTTTTTTAGTATTTTTTAATTATAGTTCTTAATTTTATTTTATTAGTTCGCGAGATCGGGAAAAGTCATTGTACAGAATCACTTTGATTCACAAAACTTCACTTAACTTTATTCAGAATAGTTAGTCGGACTAAAAATTTATTATTCTTAATTTTTAAAACACTAGAATTAATTTCAAGTAATCGTTTGTTCAGCGTATAAGGAGCTGCCCTTAATGATTCACGGGTTAACGTAGAATGAATCGAAGCCTCAACACACACACTCATTACGCCGATACATATCTACCCTCACAGAAATAAGGCAGACAAATTCGTGCGATCATAAGCAATTTCATAGTTCAATTTCATTAAACAACGGGAGAAGTCTTCCCAGGCCCTTGTAGAGAGGGTTGTAGATTTTATTTTAAAACACTTGAATCTACTAACTGTGTCCCAGAATGTTTTGCTATCGTTAACTCTCTCAAGGCCCGCGCGAATATTGGATTAAAAACTCTCTTTTTTATTAGCTATCAGTGAATGGTGTGATTTTTTTTGCTTGAATATAAGCAAACTTAGCCTCATTCAAGAAATTAGTCCTACTGGCTATTTCCAGCGCTTTAAAGATATACTATACCTCTTGCTTTGATGGCATTCAGAAACCAAGGTTTGTTAAGTCTAAATTGACCATAAACGATTTTCCTCACCGAGCACATAACTGTTTTTTCGGCACTGTCGATTATCGCTTCGCTAAGGTTTGAATTAAGACAATCTATATCTGAGATGCTGAAAATTAACCTCTAGTCTAGGGGAAAAGTACATTTCGTTTGAGAAGTTTTCCGGTTAGTCATCCATCCATCTCAGCCGGGACGAGACAATGTTATTGTTTGTCTTTGTTTCATTATAGTGACCCGCTGAGGTGAAGTGGCAGTAAGAGGAGACCAAAACCGGAAAGTGCTCCAAGGCGTACGTGGAGTAGTCTACTTTCAAGTCAATAGTGCTTTTACCCCCCATATTGACAAATGTAAAGTTGGCTGGATTGTCACTCCATGATCTGCCATTTAAAAGATAAAAACCATTCTCCTTCATTAGTTCTACCAGTCCTAGTCTCCTTCCGCCTAAAACTAATAGGGAAAACTCGATAGGATAAGCGAAGTATCTTTTTGCCAAGCGCTCTACCAGGCTACCGACCGCTTGGAGATACTTTTACGCCATCGTTATGACCAAATGGCCAAATACTTCTAGTAGGTACCTTCCATTGAGGAGAGTATCGATTAAAACAAGAAAAAGAAAACCTAAAGGTCTCCTTGTAAAATAAGCAAATAAGTGACTTTCCAATCCATACAAATAAAGAGTCAGCGTTACTGAATCCATCTCAGAAATTCGAGTTCGATTAATGTTACACTCACATAAGAGACATTGATTCATAACGTTCATCGTTACGTATGTATTCACGATTACAAATATTACTAATTGACACGATAAACTACTCCGAAGAAGTTCAGCTGAATGAACGTCTCAACAGCCTCGAACGCCATCGATGCACTCCATTACTCTTTTTTAATTTAAAAAAAAAAAAAGAAAGATGAGATTTTATAATTCATGACTTCAAAAGAGAAAACATTGAACATTATTTTGAGACGAAAAAAAAAAATATTTCGAATTTAAAAAAAATTCAAACTACTTTTGAATTTCAAAGCTTTGAAAAATGGTTATAACCATTCAAAAGGTCATTTAAAAAAACTATCAAAAACATATAGGACAAAATTTGTTTAATTCGATACGAAAGCAGTTTAGTACATTGGAAATAGGAGCGACCAGCACAAAATCCAAAAATTCATCCTCCTCCACCTCGGTAATTTTTAAGCGGGTACATTTGACAAAATTCCCCATATATACGCATTGAAGAATTTTTTATTCTTACATTAATGACAAATTTTGTTAATCTATGAAGCTGACAAAGTTATTGCTACAAAGTTATCAGTCCATTTCTAGAAGTCGACAGTTTGACCATAGCTTTATCAAATTTTATTTTTAACATTTGAAAAACATATTCTAATCTATATAATTATTTAACAGACTTTGTCCTATATTTCAAGTTTCAAATGTGAACGGCGAAAATTTGAATCTCTTAAAAATGTTTTTAAATCTGCTCTCTGCAAGAATTATTAGTCACGATGATGAACCTGCTGAATTTCAAATAGATGATACGTATTCTGTACCAGTGAGTATGAAAATAAGTTTTTAAAAGTATATCTTATACTATTTAAGAATAAGTTATGGAATAAATATTTGAATAATTTTCGCATAAAATTTTTGTATCCTTTTATTAGACAATGAAAAAGTAGAACACGAATAACGCATACTCATGAATGACTAATCACTTAAGAAATTCGTGATAATCATGTCAGAGAAAAATCTTCAATTTTAAAATCTTCGATATGACTGCTATTATTTCGGTCTTCATTCTCAAACGAGTCTACCTTTTCAGATCCAGGATAAAAGTTTCATAAATAATTCATACGCAAATATTTCAATCAGTGATCAAATAGTAAGAATAAGTTATTGTACAATTATAAAACCAATCTATATTCTGTCTAGTGGAACAATGACGTTTTGAAATGTGCGAAAAACGTCATGTAGAAACTCTACTGTGCATTCTCCAATTTATAGTCTGACGTACCATATTTTTTTCCGAATTCTATTGTAACTTCACATGGTAATAAGTGTTCATTTTGTAATTTCCATTGCAATTATTATTGCTCAAAATATATTTCTACCTTTAAACTCAATACTAAAATAGATCAGTTTATTTTTATTTCGAAAAACGATAATTATATTTTCTTTAAACGAGCATAAAACTTTGAATTACGATTACATTATGTAACTGGATACAATCGTAAGATATCTTCAGTACTAATTACTTCAATAAAACGTATAAAACTTTCGCATTTAATGGCACTTAATGCCGTTAGCATATTAAATATTTATTAATATATTCAGGAGTAATTTTCATTTCAAATGGCTACTAAAATATTTAGGAACGGAACCTATATATATATATATATATATATATATATATATTCTAATTGAATAGCACCCTTTACAATTGTTCTGCAATCTTATCAAAACCGAAATTTTCATTTTACTCCGTGGTGTAAGGAAGTTGTAGAATCTGCACATAAGATGGCACGCAGTAGTATAAAGAGAATAATGTAAAAGCCATTAGTAACGTCAGCATTTTCCGGAACAATTCGTGCATTCGCGAAGTACAATATTTCTATGGGAATTTCTAATGAAAGTGTTAAGAGTTGAAGAATCAAATAAGGTAATTATGTATCTATCTTTGAAAATTATATATGTTGGGATATAAATGCAGTCATAAGATGTGTGCAATGTGTTTGTTTCAGAAAGTCTTCTTTTTTGTTTTTAATTTCAAATGATATTTTTAGATTTAATTTCGAAAAAGATATATGTAAAAGGTATGTTTCTTACAATAGATCTAAAAATATATTGGATTATAAAAATTAATGTTAAACTGATTTCCATTTTGCAGATATGAATTGGAAATTAGGAAGACGTAGGAGGAGCAGTAAATACCGAAAGCATCATATATTTAAAAGGTTTCAAGAATCTGTGCATAAAATAGAATTATACAGAATTTAATTTGTAAATTAAATCAATTAGCCAGCCTTATGGGTGCCAGAAATGTATTTCCTATAATTATGGTAGAAGTTTATTATAAAAAAAAGCACTAAACTTTGAAATGTGAACATATTTGTTGCTTAACCATGTACAAAAATACATTTTTTTTACTCATTCAAGTGCCTCCTTTACTGAAATAACAATATTTATAACGATAGAAATGAATGTAATATATATAATTTTTATAATGTATGAGAATTCTGAAGTGATTTCGTTTAGATACTAAATAATTAAAACACAAAAAAATATTATTACATATTGTTTGAGAGAATGGTTGTGGGAAAATTCTCTTATCCGAGTTTGTGATTTTACTTTTAATGGCCCTCAGGTTCTCTCGTTGAAAATCTTAGTATAGGAATTATCCTAGTGATAAATCTTCCAATTTTTTTTAGGAAAATACTTTACTTTTGCTTTTGGCACATTTAGATAGTTTGTATTTATAGCTTCGAACCCTATGTAAATTCTCTGATTGGTCTCTTAAGATTTATTAGGCCAAGCTTCTAAAGTACGCTTGGGTCTCTTTACCTCCCTCATTGACCGATCCATACCCAAGGGGCCTATTTTCCTCCCTTTTCCCACACATTTGTAAATGAAGACCAGTTACGCTCTTGCACTTCGTCTTGAACGATCCTCATACGAACAAACACTGAATGTGTATTTGCACTTGTTACACTTCTCATTGTTAGTTATCCTTATAACGCTTCTCTTTAATAAATTATTTGTGACGAACCTTTTAGTTTTTTTTACTATTGCACCCAACATTATGAACTTAAATCTAGAACGGTTACGCGTTCAAACACATATAGAATTAGATTCAACATAGAATATGTACGATATTTTTTTATAATAAGCAGAAGTATTTACGATATCTAGAATCCAGAGCGATGCAGAGATGCACAATTGAAATCGTGGTTTAAAACTTCGCAGACTTGTTTAAATTTCGCTTTCTCCTCTACATTACATATTTCATATTTTTCTTTAGAATAAATTTTATAAATAGTTTCAACATCGAAACGTGAACATCTGAACATGTTTCAGTAAAATAATTTTTATCACCATTCACTTTTGGGGAAGAATCATTCAAACTAAGCAAAGAAAGAGGATATTCAATCGAAGCTTGTTAAAAAATCGCAATTCCTATGGATATTTTCCATTGTCAAATATGTATTTTCTTTTCCCCTAGGAAGTGCGTTTACCCTAGTACCTTTTTTGTAAAACCGAACTGCACTATATTTCACTTCAACGCTGGTGTTCTTTATTCTTTACTTGGCATCCGATTGCAGATATTACATTTGGCAAATTTGCAGCTTCTATTTCTGTCAAAGAAATAATTTTAAAATAAGTTTTATATATGGACTGGTTCTCCACGGTTGTCACAATCTCCTACACTTTTGCCATTTTCTACGGGTTCGATAGATCCAAACATCAAAAGAAAAGAAGCGACTGTTATTCACTCTGCAACGGTTGATCTTGACCCCCCATGGTTCTTGCTGAGTCGATACTCGTGTCACTGCTCTCTGTTTGAGGTTCATCGAATGGTTGTGGAAGAAATACACTGACCTTCCTCCATGAAAATTTACTTCAGACGTCTTGAAACGTGCTCGATCTCGTCTGGTAGGATATGGACAACGTCGACACTTCTTCAATGAACTTAAGTTGTTACGCAAACGACTTCCAGTTACTACAAAAAGTATTTTAGTTCCTTTGCTGCCCTTCTTGAACCCTGGCGGTTTATTGCGACTGGAAAGTCATTTGAAACACGCTATAATGGAATTCGACGAGCGATGTCCCAAGGACTCTATTCTTACCAATCTCATCGTTCGAAATGGACATCAGACCATTTTGCATGGTGGAACGCAACTTACCTTATCGCATCTATGGAGATAGTATTGAATCATCACAGGACATCGTGTCGTAAAGACCGCTTTGAGTTCTTGTGTTGCTTGTGCTCGACATCTGCAACCCTCTGCACTCAACGTTTAAATCAGCCATATATTATACTTATAGCATTTCTCGACTGTCTAGACCCTTTACTATATGCTGTCTGTATTACGCTGGTCCTACATTGTGGTTTTCGTTTGTTTTGCTATGGGACGCGTGCTTGGACTACACCACTGATGGCTTCATAGCAGCTTATAGATACGATTTACTTTTGGACGTAGCATAATTTCTTTCCTGTATAGT
The DNA here is from genome assembly GCA_032275145.1 of Synergus laeviventris. NCBI lineage: Eukaryota > Metazoa > Arthropoda > Insecta > Hymenoptera > Cynipidae > Synergus > Synergus laeviventris. The sequence continues at coordinate 15,036,259 of JAUESI010000003.1, read as the reverse complement.
AACAGCGAAACCAATTTTGTTTGATCAGATAAAAAGCTCCGCACAATTTTCGATGAGACCTCTGCTTTTTCATCGATCATCTACTATTATCTTGCCTATAACGGAACTACATGGCGCTGCAACCCCTTATCCGCCCTGCACATCGAAAAACTTTGGAAAGCAGATGTCAGCTCTTTCAAACATTATCTTTTTCGAGTAGTGGGAGATATTACTCTGATTTTTGAGAAAATGACAACCTTCCTCTCACAGGTGGAATCTTGTCTAAGCTCACGTCCGATACTCGCTCAGAACGATGATCCGAATGATCTGGTGCCTTTGACACCGAGTTATTTCTTGATCGATTATCTGAATTTCACGATTTGAGAGCCTTCTCTTATTGACCTCCAAAAAAATCGATTACCTGATTCCACCAGATGGAAAGGTGTACCAAGTTATCCATGAAACTGAGTCATGTCTTGCTTTCCAATATCAATGAGGTTAAATTACTGTCACAATTAACCAAAGGATAACTTTGGGCTTTGTTCTTAAATAAAATAAAATAATCTATTAGTTGAAATACTTTAACATAGAACAATTAAACAACGCTTCAATTATACTCATTCTCTATAAACGATTATTCAGAACATCATTATCTAATTTACAGGTTGTTAAATAGTATTTAAAATGTATGAGAGAACCTCCGTATCTATTGATTAGTGATTCGACTTCAAATTATATGAAATCATATTTAACAAATTTAATTACTTGGAGGCATTTTCGGCTAACAATCTAAATAAAATTTTAACAATGGATATAAGAAATATCACATGCGAGAAGAAATAGAATATTTAGATTTTGATAGGTAAACGACATACCCTGCTTAATTAAGATGGTTCAAAGCAAGAGGCATCAAATCACAAAATGCTCTATGCCGATTGGTTATTGTTCATAGATTTGTCTGGCACTAATTCACTACAGTTAGCTGGTGGAACTCAGCGCCAAGTTTGCACTGCCAACAATTAATAATGTTACAAATGATTAGAGATGCCCCAGTCAGGTGAAAATTTGAAGTTCTATTTAAACAAATTTTTACTTCATTGATTAATATGGCAACATGACACTAAGAATGAAGTTTCTGCAGTTAATTCCGTATCCGACTTTAAAATGTATTAAAGGTGTAGTGAATTTAGTTATTTCTTATGAGTTTTGTGCATGAAATGAAATATGACGTTGCGATGCAATTGTAATCATTAAAAACTTATTTTGCAAACTGGATTTTGTCACCACTATTATATTTTCTCTAAGAGGAAGCACTAAATGAAATAATGATTTTCTTATTTGTCAATCGGCTGTTTATAGACAGCTCAAGGGTTTCATCAATCTTGCAGCTAATCAGCAGATCTCTGGTCATTACCATATGAGAAAATTCTGTTTCAACAAGTTTATGGCCAAATAATAAATATTTTATTCTGAAACTAGATTGTCCACCTTTGATTCATAAACACGGAGGTATATCGTACAATTTTGGCGAAAAATATTTTTTATATTGTACGTAAACTTTACAAAACTGATTTTCTTATGTAGTCATGTATGCCTTTAACGGAAATACCACTGGATAATATTTGGTCCTCCTATTATGTTTGGTTGATCTTCTACAGCTTGAATTGAGTTGGCAGTGAAAATCCCAAGAAATTATTTTTAAATTCCACATAAAATGAAATTAGCTATCAAATATTTATGATTACGAATTCTATATCCACTTGTTGAAATTTTGCTGAGAGGGAACGAGTTTTAGAAGTGGGGCACTTTTTTTTGTGTGGAAAAGCTGATAAATTTGGTCGATTAAAATTATTTCTTATTGCATACAAAGGTCGCGAGAAAAGCTGCTCTTTTGTATGCATATGTAAACCATTTTTTCCATAGTAGCATAGCACCATTGACAATATTTCCCTTTATTTTATAGGGAGCATCTTTTTGTTTTCACTGCCAAATTAATGGTATTTTTCAAAATCTACCCGTTATCGCGGCCATATTGAAGTGATTCCGCTGGTGGCGCCCTCAAGAATTCTGACTTCAATATTTATGGTCAGAATTCGTTCGCAGAAATTCCAACTTATACCCACGTGTAGAACTTCACATATATATGTGTGAATTACCAATATATAGCGTAAAACGTACATTCGACACAGTGAAAAATCAACAGAAAAAAAAAAATGTATCATCTAATTTGGAGTTTGAATTTGTATTTCAGTTTAAAATTAAAACGTAAATTTATTTCAGGGAGTTGGAACAGTTGTATCTGGAACAACATTAAAAGGAGTAATTCGATTGAATGACACATTATTGCTGGGGCCAGATCCATTAGGTCACTTCATTCAAATAACAGTAAAGAGCATCCACAGAAAAAGAATGGCAGTTCGAGAAGTGCGCGGTGGACAAACAGCAAGTTTTTCTTTAAAGAAGATTAAGAGGTCACAAATTCGTAAAGGCATGGTATTAGTTTCGCCGACCTTAAATCCACAAGCTCATTGGGAATTTGAGGGCGAAATTCTCGTATTACATCATCCCACAACAATTAGTTCACGTTATCAAGCAATGGGTAAATTTTTCAAATATATATTATGTCTGAAATCTAACAATAAATATGGTACCTCTTTTCAACATTTACCTATATCAACATAAAAAGAAAAAAATGTTTTTTTTTAAAGTGATTGAACTGATTTTTATGAAAAAAATATATTATGAGAGAGGGTTGTAAATAAGGATGGGCGCGGAATATGGTTTGGCGCTGGGTGGTGGTGTCGCCAGTAAACACAATATATCAATATATAGCAGTGTTTATTCCGTAAAAATGGATGAGAAATGGGCACTCACTCTTTTCGATCATCTTCGTTGGTCCAGACGACAAAACTAAACTTGTTTATCAAAACTTCGCGTCACATTTAGCAGTTTAACAATAAATTTCGCCGTTATTGTTGGATTTATAACAAAATTATTCCGACAATATTATCTTCATTTTTTACAATAAATGGATGGAGTCGTCTATACCCATGCCACTCTCTATTTTTTTTATTATTGAGCCAGCATTTTCGCCTGGAAGATTTTGTTGAAACCTATGGGCAAACCTTTCCGCGGTCAGATGATTCCATATTGTGGACCAAAGCCTTTTCCACAGTCTCCTCTATTTGGCATATGGACCTTAAATCTGGCTACATCCACAAACTGAGTCTTTTTCCTATACTGTGGTGTAGACCAGATTTCCGCAAGAGACATTCTCTGAAGCTCTTTCTTTTAAAAAGCTAAGAGCTTTTCTGCCATTCTGTCACACAGCGGAAGCTATATGCAATCCGCATGGCTGAAGCCTTGATTTCCAAGTCCAGCGACGGAACGTCAAGAACAGCTGTTAATGTCACGCCGGGGATACTCCTCCTCACAGAGCATATATTCCTGAGGAAAATCGCTTGCACCCTGTCCAGTTGATTGCAGACAGTTTTACGTTTTTACAGTGCAGCGAACGTCATTCTGGGCACTATAATGGCTCAATAGATCCACATTAGTTGTTGTGGACCGAGTTCCCATTTTGCGACATTTTCCCAGTAGATGGCTACGCCAGTTGAGTTTCTTCTCGAGTATGACTCCTAGATATTTTACCTTCACGGAATAGGGCACCACCATATTTTTAATCGATATATCCGCCAGAGTATGATGTATGATGTCTCTGAGTGTTTCTTCGTACATGCATCTGGCCAGCAGGCAGATATCAACTGCATACTCGATAGCACGTACGCTGAGCCCCTGTAAGAATCAAAGGTCTCGAACGCTAATATGACCTTTTATGCCTTAACTACTTTGCTGCCAAACTCTAGGATTTCTCTTCATCCCTATATAGTTTGAGAGCACAGTCATCTCCACGGATCCCTTCGTGCCTCTTTGTTTAGTTGTTTGTAGCGGCCCTGGCTCGCACGGTGAGTCTCCCAGGCCTCTACTACACCTACCTTCTTGACCCTATTAAAGAGCTTCCGATTCTCATTTCTCTTTTCAGAGAGTTTAATACTCCACTTCTGCTTGGGTTTCTCAGTGATCACTTTTTGAAGGGGAAAGTTTTCCCATAGATAGCCATTATCGCTGTCCTAACTGTAAGCTCAGTCTGATCGCTTTCTTTTAGACCGCCGTACCTACCCTGAAGGCACACCAGCCTAGATCGAAGCTCATCTCTGAACTTCTCCTAGTTGGTATTTCTTGTGTTCCTACGCCAACTTGTCTTTTAGTTTATCTCCACCAGAGTGACTCTTAAAATTCTATAGTCTGACAGGGTGGTATCATTGGACAGTTTCGTCTGTTCACCGTTACGGACGTTGCCTCCGTACCCTCATTGAGGAGTTCGAGATCTTCCCCTATTAAGTCTTCTAGAAGGTCCTCCCCTCTTTGGTTGTCATCAGTCGAGCTCCACACCAAGCAATGTGCATTAGCATCACATCCGATTAACAGACCAAGGTCTCCCTTAGAGTGGTCCAAAAAACGACACTTCAGAATTTTTGGTATCGTACCTTAAAATATTGTAGGCCTGGCAAAAATAGAAAACACGTATTTTTTTGTTTTTAAAAATTAATTTATAATAAAATTAATTTATAATTTATAAAATTAATTTATAGGACTCCTCAAACCACTTTTCTCTCTTATGGACTTTAACATGTAAAATGACACTACTTTTTT
>JAUESI010000003.1:14988623-14999069 GCA_032275145.1 Synergus laeviventris | reverse complement strand
TTTATTCTAAATATAGTAACTTATTTGCAAAGAATCAATCTATGCTTATTATTTTCAACATTTTTGAAATATGCATCTCAAATTCGAGTAATTTGACTTTAAAAGTAGGCTAACTTTGCGCACTTATATTTTTTATGTAAAAAAATAATAATAATTTAAAAAATAAAAAGCATAGATTATTCTTTTGTGAATAAAAGCATGCCAAATATGTCATATTTTATAATCAACTTTCTGAGTGAGGTCCAGAATGGTTAATGCTTCTAAAAAGACCGGTACACAGCCCTCTTAAGGCAACCCTACAGTTTCTTTACTTTTAGTCTTACATTAAAATTAAAATTAAATGACTTTGCGAGAGTAGTAAAAATAATTTTTTTTTTTTTTTTTGTAAAGAAAAATTTTGTAATGGCGCCCATTGCCATAATGTAAATTTTTGGGCCACTCATATTGTAATATATATAGTATTTTAAAATATTAGAATAAAATACATTAAATGCATTTTTCATTGTTGTAATTTGCAAAATTTCATATAAAAATACTGTACACAAAAAACAATGGGATTAATAATTTTTATTCATATTTGAAAAATAATGTTCATTCACTAGGACACGTTCAATAACTTAACATTTTTCTTAGTACGGTAATTGGTACAGTGATTGGCCGCTTCAAAATGAACATACATTGAGAAATATTGACAATTGAAATTTAGTATAAATAGTGTCGAGTGTGTTGAAAACAATCTTGCCTTAATTTTCAAAACCTGCTTTTAAATATTCAGATATGCCGACTGGGACGGCATGCTCCTATTTCAAAGGCTTCTCGAGATGGTATACTTCGAGTGGGTAAATCGGCAGCTGAGAAGTTTTCGAAACAACCTGTTGATGAATGGTTTAAACTATTGGGTGAAGATAAAATTGGAGAATTATTAAGATTATACGCTCTAGTTTGTAATCATCGTCTAGCACCGTATTTAACACAAGTCATTCAGGATAGAAGTTTATTAGAAACTGGAGATGGGCAATCCAATAAACAACAGCAAATTCAACAACAGTCACAATCGCAACAAACTCCTCCACAGCAGCAGCAACAGTCTGCAATTGCACCTGCAGAAGGAATGCCCATTACTCCTGACGGTACTCTTAGTAAACCTGAATCTGTTGGTAAGTATTATGAAAATTTCTATCTCTCAATTTCGTCAAATAATACAGTGTAGCTTTGAAGTTAATTTATTCCTTTCTTTAAAAAAGTATGTTATGCTCGATGTCTAATTGGATCAAAATATCGAAATCCCGATTCACATATTTTATTCTTGCCATAATTTGTCAGCACATGAGAATAAGCCGGGAATAATTCCAGCAATGATTCGTTAACATACGATACTGAAATTAATCAGGTTTGAGTTTTAAGCAACAATTCATTAAAAGTAAGGAAACATTAATAAAGATTCAGAAAAAAGTAAGGCATGATATTGGTATTCGATCAATGCCACTGTCTATGCGCAAATTATACCAAGGCCCTAGGTTAAAAGGTTTTAATGCAGGTTAGCGGTGAAATTATCAAGAATAAAGTATTATATTTCATTAAATTTTCTGAAAAATTATCATAAATAAATATGCTAAATGCTGCGGAATTCATGGAGAAAAAGTTTTCTATACAAGTGAATAAACAAGAGATAAAAAATGATAGAGGCAGATTAAAAAGAAGGAGATTGGTATACAGAGGAAGACATGAGATAAAAAGAGATACGAGTGGATAGCCGTGGGAAACGCTAGGATAAATTTACCTTAACTTTTTCTGTCTTACAGATAGAAAATGATTAAGAAGATATTGGGATTAAAAAATACAAGTTTGATTATGGAATGCTAAAAAAAAGTAGAAAAAATTTAACGTCTTTTGAAGACCAAACAGAAAAAATTCGAAATCGAGCATAACAGGCGCTTTTTTTATGAAAAACTTATTGCCTTATAAAAAATAAAAAAACAGTATCGTTTAAAAAGCCAACAAATAGGATACAATTTGGTGACAAAATCCAGTTTTTAAAAAAAGTGATTATTTTTTAAATGCTTTATAGTAGGTTTTGTTATTTTCCCGAGTTTCGATCACCAGAAAAATTTTTTTCGTAAAACTTATTGACAATAAAAGTAAAAAGAAAAGTGTTCCAAATATCAAATCTTTATCTTATAAGTATTTCAATAATTAATGTTTTAAACCTGATATTTCGGCCAGCGAATATTTTATTCTTTCGTTGCTAAAACGTTTCTAATTCTCATAACCTTTTATATGTGCATGGCTTTATTATTATAGAAGGAGAAAACCAACGCAGTGAAACTCCTAATGCTACCTCGAATACAAATTCTACGATTGGCCACTCAACACCGACTTCTGTAAATACTTCCACTGCAGCTTCTTCAACCATTGGTCCTGACGAAGAACAAGTAGAACCACCTTCTATTGTAGTTTATCTTGTAGAACCATTTTCTCTTGGAGGAACTGAGAATTTAGATCGGCGAAGACTTGCTATTTTAGCCTTACTACGAGCATACTCTACTGCAGTTAGCAGTATGCCAGAGAGTGTTAGATCAAACATAAACGTACAGGTATGTAGAAATATATACCACACGCTATTTAAAATCAAATCTGTATTTGAAACGACAGATTCTTTGAGACTAAAGTCAACCAAAGCAAAAAAAAATATTGAAAAGTTGATTAATTTTCGAGTTTAAGGTGTCCCAACTCTCACAGATGTTCTCCTATGAGTCATTGAGCCTATCTACCCCACAGCAGATTTCTTTATGATAGTCGAAATTGCTACGCTGAAAAAACTGCTTAAATGGGTTAACATTGTAAAAAAAATGCACTAAACTGTCAATGGCAGCAGTGTTGCCAATATAAAGTCTTAGCGATTTTTGAATTGGAGATTTTTTTCTTCTGTGGCAATATTCTTGCTGTGTAAATAAGCTCATAAATATAATGGTATGTGATAGAGTCATACTGTTGTAAATGTCCATTGTTGATAATTGATTGGTTAAGTTTTGGAGCATTCGAAAGATTCAGTAAAGCTAATTTTATGGAAATTTTATGCATAATCAAAATTCCTAATTTTAATTTCACAGTTAATATCATTAGAGAGCGTAATGGAATTGGGGCGAGCTCGAGAGAATCGAAAAATGCAGGATGAAATGAGAGCATTAGCTCTAACTGTCTTTCTGCAAGGTCGACGTCTTCTTAATCATAACTCCACTGTTAAAAGTCTCACTGGATTCGGCACTGCTGCCGCTGCAGATCTTTTTCTAAAAAATAAGGATGTAAGTATTTGCTTCTTATTTACAATTATTTCCAGGAGGATCGTGTGCGGCACCTTCGTTTTCCTTTAGCAAAGAATTTTTAGAGACTCTCAAGGTCTCCTCAGGTCTACTTTTTGATTGGTAGACTAACACGACTCGGCAGTCTGTGAAATACGCATGTTTTTAAATTATATAATATAATTAATACGGTTAATAAATTATATACAGATAATTATAGTACTTTTTTTTGCCTTTTTCGCCTGTATTAAATTACGAAAGTGCAAAGAGGGTTAATACGGAAGTTATCACACCCTAAATTACTAAATAACATAAATATCATATTCATTTTATATTCGGACTAAAAACGATAAACACGTTTAATAACATATAATAAGATTAAAAAATCTACAATTTTTATAGAAGAACATACATCTAATGTTTAGTAGTATATTTAAAACTAAGCTTCTAAAGTTACCTAAAAGGTCAGCCACACTCGATCCTTCTTAAACGAAACTACATTACCATTGGCATCGAAGGAGAATCTGAAAAGAGGTTAGCCATGGATAAAATCGTTTTCAGTCATTTAGTAATACTCTTGCAACTCTACATCAGGAACGAAATAAAGCACCTTATCGACTATACGCGCCGGCTTATGTCCTTGCTCCCTTGCGGGGGAAAAGTGAAGCACCTGAATCTTTCGGAATAGCTGGACCAGAGGAATGTGCTGTACTCTACTTGAGCTATTGCTTAAGCGAAGATCAATCCTTGTTATTAGCCGTTGCAACAGATGATCGAGGAGAGATATTTGAGAATACCACTATTAATATTGACGTTCCCAATAGAAAGAGAAGAAAACGTGCTTCAGCTAGACGAATTGGTCTACAGAAACTCATGGATTTCATTCTTGGAGTTATGTCACAGGGGGTGAGAATATAATGTTTCGTAACTATTAGATATTTTCTTCATCATTTTTTTCGAATTCATCATAACATTTCAAGAATATCAATTAATGTTTTATGTTAATTAATAAAAGGAAAAAAGTGAGAAATTGTTAATTATTATTTTTTTTAAAGTATAAAGAATTAAATTGTACTCTAAACCTGTGAAAACCCTAAATATGTTAATATCGTTCTTATAATTATGTGTTTTTTAAAAATAACAATTACATTTATCGACGAAAGTAAACATTTTCAACAATATACCTTAATCTTTAGTCCTTAATCATATTTTTTTGTTTGTTTAGCACATTATATACATTTTTAAGTATTTGTTCATGGAATCTTACTATTTTAGAGTACATTTTCATCATTTATGCCTCAATAAAAAAGAATACTTTCAATTAAAACTGTAATGTAATATAACTGTAAATTTCTAATAAGATAATAACTATAATTTGCTATTAGGTATATTCACTTAATTGTAAACACTTGTTCATTTTATCAAACCAGCAAGCCAACACGTGCGCTACGAGCGTAATTATTTTATTGTTTTCCTTCTTACAACTTCAAAAGTCATTCAAAGGTCAACTAAGTATGTGAGATTTTCGAGACATTTCATTACATCACTTTTTTTAGAGGATACATCCTCATGAATTTTATAAAACGCTACACTAAGGTCATCCGGGACAGCTATTTTGAACAATACAAAATGAAGTACGCTATTTTTCAATGGATCTCCACATTTTAAGATCTTTTGAATAGAAAAAACATATTTTGGCATTGGCTTTCTGCCTGTCTGTCTGTACGGATATGCGCTCCTAAAGCTATCATGATAGCTTAAAAAAAGATAACATCGTATCGCCCTTTGGTACGTTTTTTTGCTCCTAACAGAAATAAAGAGTTCGTTAACCCGTTTTTCTTTTATTTTACCCGTCGAATATTTTATTAGAAAGTGGAAAATTCACATTTTGATCCTGAAAGAACTTATTTCCTTATTTATGGGAGAATTCTATTTTTTTTTGGATTGAATTTTTTTAATTTATTTGATGTATTATATTATTTAATTGAAATTTAATCATATTGATTTATAGGTTCAACCGTGGAGACTGGTTGTGGGTAGAATTGGACGTATAGGACATGGCGAATTAAAAGGCTGGAGTTGGCTACTTTCACGGAAGTCGCTTCTGAAAGCTTCAAAACACTTAAAGGAAATCTGTGGCCAATGCAGTTTGTTATATCCTACTGCGGCACCATGTGTTCTTAGTGCTTGTTTGGTGTCACTGGAACCAGATTCAACTCTTCGATTAATGGCTGATCAATTTACCCCTGACGAGCGATTTAGTCAGGCTTCTGTTAACTGCCAGTTGTCCACACCACAAGATGTTACTTGCACCCACATACTCGTTTTTCCAACTTCAGCCACTACGCAAGTACGTGAATTTGTATACATATAATAATAAGTCAGAAAGAAAACAGGTCCCACCTAAATATCCCAAAAAGTGCACTTTAGGACATACTCAGAAGGTTTTCTGTCAACTAGAATCCAAAATAAAAAATTTACAATATTAAATCGGCTGCCAGGTGATCAAAATTTTTTTTAAATAACCTTACAAAAAACATCGAATTGAAAAGTATTAAAAAGACAGCACTTTATGTATTCAATCTTACTACTTGCATCATTCGCATTAGTTATATACGATTCGAAGAATATTTTAATAGGGCTCATCGTATTGAAAAATATTTTTATATTAAGCAGAATCAAATGTATTTAATCGTTTTTAAACTAAGGCGATCCCTCACATGAAAAAGTATTAATTTTCCCATGAAATTTTTTTCGCGTTTGATCACATTTAATAGCATTAAAAAAATGTAGATTCTCGCAGTGAAAAGCAAGTAGGTATTGACTTACGTCTCAATACGAAATTTTCATGAAGCAGAATTCTGGACAACACCACGTGAATGCAAAGAAATACTTTTTAATTTAATGTTTTTTAGAGTATCTAGGATAAAGCTCATGGGATAAAAAAAGTTCTGGAAAGAAATTTGGCCTCGTAAATTTTTTTTTTCAAAAACTAGATACCGATAAACTCCCAAAACTTTTATGTAATATCCGATGATCTGAGAAAGCATATTTCAACAATTTTACATATGGTTTTAGTCCTCTCAAACTGCATTTCAAGAACAACATATTAATGGGCCTGAACTTGGAGATGAAGAACTGTTTTCGGCGTTAAACGACGATATGCCGGAAGGAATGGAAGGAATGGGAGACTTCAACGATATATTCAATGTTTGGCCGGAAGCTGGTGCTGGTGGGGGTCAAAGTCCGAGTGGCAGTCCTCATCGTCCAGAAGAATCTCCACTAGGTGGTGATGGAGGTGGTTCTGGCCTAGGGAATCATGATGGTCCTGGTAGTCCATTCCAGTGCAACACACCAAGGGTATAAACTCAATCTTCAAATAATTAATAATACATATTAATAATCAATAAGTATATAATAATGTCAATTTTCTAGGTAACAATATCAGAACAAGCTGAGGAAGTAGGTACACTTCTGCAGCAACCTTTAGCCCTAGGATACTTAGTGTCTACAGCACCAACTGGAAGGATGCCTCCTTGGTTTTGGGCAGCTTGCCCTCATCTAGAAGGCGTTTGTCCAGTATTTTTAAAAAATGCGCTACATCTGCATAGTCCAGCCATTCAGCAAAACAGTGATGATTTATTGCAACAACAAAGTGCACTCACTGCTCATCCTCTTGACTCGCAGTATACCACCGATGTACTCAGGTTTGTTCATATTGCATTTTTTATATTAAATGCTCCACGCTATTTTTATTTAATTCGCAGATGTGGATGGTATTCTATGTGTATCTTGAAAAACATTAAACGTGTATATTTTCGTTTTTTCTACATCTTAAATTAAAGAGCAAAACTCATTTTGACCAATAAAACATCTCATCCACACAATTTATTTTTCATTAAAAAAACAAAAAGATTTTATAAAAAGAAGTACCTTTCAGATTTAAGAAAAACAATTTAAATAAATCTTAAAAATCAAAAATCGAAACTTTCTGTTACAGAAATATCATTCTTCTGAAAGTGCCGCCCGTCATTTTGATTTGGTGATTTCAATTTTATGTCATTCAACCAATCAAAATGTCGAACGCCATTTTCGGAAGAATAAGATTTCCGATACATGCAGTTTCTTTGAGATGGGGATTGACAGATGTCATTTCGATTAAATGAACTTTAGGCTGATCGAAGACATTGTTGTCGAAAACCTGATTGGTTGATTTTTTTTGAAGCTTGCGCGATTTATCTTGTCAAAACTATTGCTGTCATAAAAGTTATTAATATAGAAAATACTCACTTACTCAAAATTCCCTCGATAAACGAAGCGTTTGAAAGTTTTGTAACGTTATTTTGAGACTGCTTGGCAAAAAAATTAATATCTTTTTTTTATAACAAATCGGAAAATTTTAAACGAGCATGTAATTTTCATAACAGTTTGAATCATTACTCCTCCAATTTTCATGCAAAAATTTCAGAACTTTGTCTTTCAGAGTGAGTTAGAGTCAAAATATTTATTATTTTTCGTTAATTTTCGCAAAATCCAGTTTTTCCTAGAAACAGTAAAAGATACAACTTGTTTTGTAAGAAGATAAAAGATGCGCCATGAAATTTCCTACAGTCATGTATTTCAAAAATTTAATTTTCAAAATCTATTTTAAAGACAACAGGGGCCAAAATTTTTGCGTTCCCAATCGAGTATAACTTGAACTGCGTAGCGTGAGACGTAGGCGTAACCGTAGGCGTTTGAGCAAAGCTAGGCCTTAAGGGTTTGAATAATGTTAAGGAATTTGAAAAGGATTTTACCACATTTAAAAGAATTTCATCAGATTTTCTGAAATTTTAAGAACTTCTCAGAGATTTTATGATATTTTATTAAACTTTGAGGTATTTTATAGAATTTAATGAGATTTCATGGTATTTTGAATAATGTTAAAGAATTTAAAAGGATCTTACAAAATTTATTCACATTTCTATAAATTTTAAGAGATTTCAAGAGATTTAAAATAACTCAATGAAATTTGACGATATTTTGTAGTATCTTAAGTAATTTAAAGAAATGTAATTACATTTGGTGGGATTTTGAGTAATTTAAAATGATTTAACGAAATTTGATAGGATTTTAAGTAATTTTATAAGGAATATAACCATATTTTGAGGAATTTGAATGAAAATCAAAGAATGTCAAGAGATTTTACGAAATTTAAAAGAATTTCACTAGATTTTGTAGGATGTTATGGGGATTTTTGAGAAATGTTGTGAAACTTATATAGATTTCTGAAATTTTCCTATTTCAAAAATTAAAAATTCTGATTTATTTTACATACCCAGGAAACAATAAACGATTGGCCGCGTTTCAACCGTATTTCAAGTCGTATGAAATGTGTATCTTAAAGCGGAATGGCAGATTGCTCACGATAAGTTAGAGGTACCAGTTAATTGGAGAAGTGGTTATTTTACGACGCACCAAAAATATTTCGTTATCGATTTAAAAACTACGGTTAATCGTAATAATACTATTCGCTAAAGAAAATTACAGACCAGAAAAAAGAAAAACTTTATTTTTTAAATTTAATAATGATTATAGTATCGAATAGTAATTACTAATTAATTTTTTTGATCAGATAATGTATAAATTTTGATATGGCCCCGGTCAGGCCTGATCGGGCGTTTCATTTTCTATATCCGATTCATTTCAAGGGATTTTTGCTAGGGATTATAGATATTCAAATGAATAATCTAAGAAATATTTGAATTGTAAGTTTTATTTTTAATAGCTTTTATTAGTTTGTTCAAAATAAATTGTCTTATTTAAAGGCATGTTTCATTTCGTTTATAAATTAAACATTGTAAACATATAATTATGAAATACTCTTGGTATTATTCTTCGAGACCATCAATCTAAATGCGTAATCTGCATTATACAATTCATCGGACTTCATCAAACATTAATTGTATGATTCAAATTCGTTTCTGTTAAAAGGAATCTGCATTTCCCCATTCAGTTTGACATCCTTCAACCACCATTTCACTGAGAACTTGAAACGATTTGTTGTGTCCTATTCAGAATGTCTTAAAACGATAAAGCGAGCATATCTCCGAACATGGCTCGCAGATTTAAGTCCAAATAGCTGACCAATCAAAGAGTTCCAAAACAAATGAAATGAAACTTTTTCAATCAGGAATTTTTAGAGATTCACATTTCAAAGCGCTTCAGTTCAATCATTTCTTTTTTCCGGTGTACTTCTGAAAACCTTTAAAACTTTTTAAAATCCTTTGATTTTTTAGGTTCAATTGTCTAGAGTCTTCTGAATCTTTTTAGCAAAAGGACAATGGAGTGCAAAAACGAGAAATTAATCGCTCGCACGGCGCCCAGATCATAGTTGCTATAGTCACATCAAAAAATGGATGTTGGATATCTGATTTTATTAAGTGAGGATAAGAAATGGGTAAAGGAACCAATTATAGAGGAAGTAAGCTGCTTCTCAAAGTGGATTTTCCAATCGCTTGAGGGCTAGAATCAATTTGTGTAGTGCATTAGAAAAACAATATAAAGAATGTAATATACAATGTATAGGGTCTTTATGCTTTCGAGACAAATAAAATACTATCACGCAAGTAATCCACAAGTAATTAATAACACATCTACTTTTTTAATATTTATCGCACACTCAATGTCAGCTGACGTCAATGTAACATTCATAGTCTAATCATCGATATTTGGATATATTCAGTACATTTATCGACAAATGGGGTAATGTACGAAAAAGTTGTTGTCCCTATTTTGTTCCAGGCGTATCATCGAGATTTGAAGTTTTGCCAAAATTGTCCCTAATTAAGGGGGAGACTCGTTTAGAAGGTTCAAAAAATTGATTGTTTTGAAATGGCTTAAATCGATAATATATGTATCTGAGAATCTATTTCTAATGTTCTGAGACCAAATTTCAATCGTTTCTCGAGTTTTGAGCGTAGACACTGGTGGCCGTCGAGCAGATAGTATGAGCACTCCGCGAGAACTCGCACTTTCAGGACATGCACTACGGAGAACACGTAACCAAATTAGTTGTTAGTTATGAAAACTTTTTTTGGTGTTCACCATATCCAAACGCAATGATATATCGGTCTCAAAGTTTGGAATATAGAAATTGAGGCAATAA
>JAUESI010000003.1:14958294-14969015 GCA_032275145.1 Synergus laeviventris | reverse complement strand
ATTTATCTTTTTTACCAATGGAGGCTTCCAAGTCATAAACCCATACAATTTTCGTCTCAATTATGTCTTGCTCAGTCACACCTACAAGACATGAAAACCACAGGAAAATATAGTCTTGGAATGGACTTGATGAGAGGCAATTTATGTCTTTATTTATGTCTTGAGATATAATATTTTTACTCGGGACGATACCGCATTATACACGATGATACTTGCAACCATTGCCGGTAAAGTAGTGCTCTCAATGAATACAAATGGGAAATAGACAAAAATAGTAAAAATAGAATATTGAATCGTTTCTCAGCAAATAAATATTGACAACTTTTTTATAGATGATTTTTAATTCTACAGAGTTTATAATAATAGTAAAAAAAATACAAATTTGTAATCTGTTGCAAACGGATACTATAGGTAATTTAGAAACATACCAAATTCGTAATTCAGAAGTTTTGAAATTAAAATAATTTGCAACTTATCAATTTGTAAATAAACAAATTCAACAACCCCCCCTCTCTCTCTCTCTCTAAACTTTGCTTCATTTTTTCCGAAAGAACATACCCTAATTCTCTACAAGACCCTTACTCCCACCCGCTGTTGTTACATTATCAAAATATTGAAATTTTCTGTGGAAAAAGATGATGGCACGGGGAGGCCACTATTACAAAATTACCTTAACACTAGAAAAAAATGAAAATGTTAGTTAACATAAATAAAATATCGTGTGTACAATGAGTTGTGAATTATAACGGTTACATTTAGACAGAGTGCTATTCGAATAGTGAAAAAGCTCTGATTTTTAAACATGTGCATATAAAGTTGTAGGTTGAGCGAAGCATACCAGGATTTGTGTTTGAAAATAATAAGTGAAGGTTGCTCTCATTGTAAGACCGTGAGGAGCACTTAGTCTTAGTTCAAATTTTGAAGGCCGAAGCTGAAGCTGAGTTGGCTTTGCTCATTGCTGCGTGTGCAGCTAAGTTAAAGGCTCCTATCCCAAAAAAAATCGTATCTAAGTACTCAAAGTATGGAACGAAATCCAAAGAGATCCAAAGCCCCAGAAGCCTCGCACCGATTCGCCCCTTTTTGAATATAGTGTATTTAGTCTTTTTGCTATTAACTGTTGGTTTATTTATATCACAATACCCCCACAGGGTGTTAAGTTTTCTTACTGCATCTATTTTCGATTCTGCAAAAATGATTAGATCGTCGGCATAAATCAACATTAGAATGTCAGTGTCGCCCAAAATTCTAAGGCCCCTAAAATCTTTTTGTCTAAAGAAAATCTCGATATCCAATGTTAGCAGGTTGAACATGATTGTACTCAAAATCTCTCCTTGAAGGACTCCTTCCGTAACTGGTAGCTCTCCCGAAATCTCGTCCTCCAATCTAACACAGATTGACGCTCTCACATACAGACTTTTTAAGATTCTAATTATTTTTAAGCTGACCCCAATATCAAAAAGTTTTGACCAGATGTGACAGTGATTAATTGATGGGTAAGATCTAAAAAAATCTACTACAATGGCATAGAAATGTCTATCCTTTTTTTGTAGGTAAATTTGCGAAACAGAAGTCAAAGTGAAGACATTATCCATACAGCCCCTACCCCGACGAAAGCCTGATTGGGATTAATGGACAATGTGACACAAGGATTCCCCTTTCTCCAATCTAGTTAGTAGAATTTGCGTAAATAATTTAGGAAGTGAATTTAGGAGATCAATAGGTCTGTAATTATTTGGCTTATGTTTTTTATGCAACATAAGAGTTAGAAATTTTGTCAAATCGAGCGGTTTATATTCCTTCTCAAGTATTTTATTGACAAATGCCTCTAGATATAAAAGCCAATTGGACGGCGAATTTTTATAAAAGATATTTGAGATTTGATCTGGCCCCGGTGCCTTGTTTAATTTGCTTTTATTAATTCTAAGAGGATTTCGTATGCTGTAATACAGCTATCCAAAAGTGGATGTCGAGCATCTGTAAGTATCGATGTTGACAGGCGTCTGCAAGGTAGTGTTCCCAAGCACTTGCAGAGAATATTGTAGATTTTATTTTAAAACCCCTAAATCTATTAGCTGTGTCCTAGAATGTTTTGCTATCGTTAACTCTCTCAAGGCTCGCGAGAATATTGGATTCAAAACTCGCTTTTGTCTTAGCTATCAGTGAATGGTGCGATGTTTTTGCTTGAGTATAAGCCAACTTAACCTCATCCGAGAAATAAGCTCTACTGGCTATCTTCAGCGCTTTGCAAAGATATTTCTTGCTTTGATGGCATTCAGAATCAAACCAAGGTTTGTCACGCCTAAATTGACCATGCACGATTTTTCTCATCGATTTTTGATGCTCTTGATAATCGCCTCGCTAAGGTTTGAAGTAAGACAATCTATGTCTGTGATCTCGAAATTGACTACAAGTCTGGGAGAAAAATACATTTCGTTTGCAAAGGTCTCCTGTTTGTCATCCGAAGCGTGTGTGGAGTAGTCCATCTTCAAGTCAACCAGTGTACCCAACACCGCTGCATTACACCAAACCTAGTCAATTATGCTCTTTCCCCCATATTGACAGATGTAAAAATGGCCGGGTTGTCACTCCGTGATCTGCCACTTAACAAATAAAAACCATTCTGCTCCATCAATTCCACCAGTCTTAGTCTCCTTCCGCTATGTACATCATCGTGACTCTCTCGGTGAATACAAAAGTTTGTGTTCGAAAACATATCAGGAGGGCCCTGGCCCAATCCCCCTAATCTATCGTTAAAATCGCCATAAATAATTATAGTGACATCGTTGTATCTGTCCGACAAAGAGCATCTTCGAAAAGTTGTAAAATTATTTCCGTATCTGCCGTCGGGCTGAAATAGCCAATTCCAAAAATAAACTTTATCTTATTTGAGTGATAAATTCGAGCTAAGATCCAATACTTTGTTATATCGATGATTTTGCTGTTATATTTAAGTTTATTTATAAAAAGCGCTCGGTCACCTCTGGCTCTACCTTTTGCTTTATCTTTTAGGGCACTTGAAAAATCGTGCTTAAATTTATTAGTTTCGTACACATTTTTTGGGATTTGAGTAAGCCAGGTTTCAAGGATCCCTAAAATGTCAACGTTATCAATATTAATACCTGAACTTTAAATTTTCCGTAACTGTGACAGTTCCAGAAGAAGAAGTTTGAAGACTTGTTGGTATTTCCTGGCGTGTTTTGCTCATTTATGCGTTTAAATTTATTTTTTTTGAATCCCTAGTTGAAGAAAACCGGTCACGAGTATTCCCTTTAGCGGAGTTTCCCTGCTACTCGTTGACAGTGAATGGGAGAGGGGGGATCACGAAGCCTTGCGCTTCAAGTCCTACGTGACACTTGCGTATGTTTGCTTTCCTTTAACCCGAAAACCAGCCCCATCCCTACGTGCCTTGGTCCTCTGGATAGCAGATTCCAAGACAGGCAGATGCGTGGACCTGAATTTTTTGTCCTCCACATAAAGCGCATCGTAGCCCAGAACTGCCTTCAGATCGCAAACACGAGCCTCTTTAAGGTATGGAAGTAAAACCTTCCTCTCTGTTTGAACTCCAAAAATTAGCAGATTATTATTTCTGAGTGCTCTGTCCATTCCCTCGATTCTTCGATCTTATTCCACGATAATTGTCCTCATTTTTTCCTGTTCCGCCTTGAGCTCATTATATTCTTGCGTAAGAATATACTATATAGCATTTTTGTGCAGATTTGAGAGGGAGGATTCAAGATTCTCCAACATTTGCATTAAAAGGTCGAATTTATCCTCAGAGATTTGAATCGCCATGTTTCGTGAATACTTCGTTACTTCCAAAGATGGTGCCTCGAGCACAATATCAGATCCAAAAGTAATGGGAAAAACTGAAAGGTTTGAGTACTAAGAGCCAATATGTATTACAGCAATGGATAGAACAATTAGATAAACACCAGAGTCAGCAGCATTAAAGTTTATTTCTTGCACAACGAATATTTTTAATAGCACACTACACAGAAAACCGCACGTAAACAACCAAAATTTGACAAACAAAGTAGAACGCAACTGTCTGCCACACTTGCTCAGCAGCAGCCCCATAATTTGATAATTAAAAAAGCTACAACGGAAATTAAAATCGAATTTACTATTTTAAATACAGGGGTCATTCGTTTACTTTTTGTTGATTTTATAACTTTGCAAATTAAAGAGATTACTCTATATTTTCATAAAACCGGAATCCGTAATCACTTTGGAATATTACGTGGCCCAGATCTTCAATTGTTCTGTGTAAATTTACATATATAAAGAACAAATTAACATCAGATGACCTTTAAAAATAACAGTAAGCTGGCTATAATCCTAGTAAGATGTGAAAGTTACAGTGAGTACTTACATGTGAATGAGCCAACAATTCTTTCATGATAAAATTGTCGTAAATTTCTTTTGCAAGCTTTCTCCTTTCTTCTGGACATTCAAGCTTTTCGTACGCTTTTATCTGAAACACAAATAGCTTATTAAAATAGGTATACAAAAGTTTCTTTAGTTAAAAAATGAGCTTAAAATATTTTCGTCTCTTTTAAATCAATTGCATTTTTTTTTGCTTCAAGGAACTTATTGAAGATTTAATAGTGAAGTTTCACATCTAAGTTGTCAATACCTTTGCTGTTTATTACCTCTAAAAACCATTGTTTTATATGAAGTTAGGAAATGATAAGGGTATTTCAAAGATAATCATCTACATTATAATCATCTTATTTCGGATGTTTTGATATAGCCTCCTTAACTTAAACAGCTCGTTCTGTTGACGTAAGTAAGCTCGATAAAAAACTGTTTAACTTTCACACAATAATTAGAATAACATAACGCAGGATAACTCTAATTCTGTCAACTTGTAACTACGGTTTAAAATTGGATTTTTTGAGAAGCGGTGTACAACCATGACGAGAGATTCAATAGGTTCCTGAGAACAGCAAACAAGAGTTAACAAAAGATTTCATTACACCATTTCCGAAAGCTTAATTTTTTGTATGAGTTATCCATGTAACATATAATAGTATTATAATATTAACCTCTTCCAACGCACCTCTAAGACAGGAGGTTACAGGAGGGTTACAATTATAGCAAAAAATTAGTAAAAAAATGTATACCATATGCGGAACTTATTGTAGGTATTACACTAGGACCCCCATAGTGGTCACGTCCCGAGACGTCCCGTGACGTCCCGTCACGGCGCCTGAGAGTCAGAGAAAAGCACCGTTCATCGAACCTCTTACTGGTACCCTTACCACCCCTCATCTAAAGGAAAGAAATCCAGTTTCTGAGGACGTCAACAATTGAAATACAGGAAGCTTAGAAAATATTTTCTTCCACCTAAATCACACAACAAAACTTGTCTTCCCCCCACATAGGTAAAAGCAAAGATAATATTTTTAAAATTTCTACTTGCAAGGATGAAATGCTTCTTTTTATAGTACCTAACAAGCACAAAAATAATAGATACAACGAACGTCGTCTTTCAACCTTGTGAAGCACCGCTTTGCATGAGAGGCGCGAGTGACACTGTACTGTCACGTAATACGACGTGTACAATTAAAAAATATTTACTATAAGTTATATTCTGTATAATAAGTGCATACGTACACTTTACATATTGTATATAGGGCGTTAGTTATTCTTTTCCTCGTTCTCTAAACCTATCTGTTCTCTCTTCATCGTTAGCTACTCTTTCCCTCTTTCTCTAAATCAATCTCTTCTCTCTCCATCTTTAGCTATTCTTTCCCTCTTTATTTAAACCTATTCCTTCACTTTCCATCTTAGAATTGACGCCATTACCCCCCGAAAACTATGAAAACTATGATCACGTACCCTTTCTCTGCCTATCATGCTCCCTTTTCCTCTCACCACCTACATTTCCACCGCCACATATCTCCCACTATTAGCTAAACACTATCTGTCTCTCTCTTTTTATTCATATATATATATCTCCTCTAACATCGCTTCCGTTCAAACTCAGACATAAGTATGCCATAAAAATCGACACGCGACAAGTCTAGCAGCCCAACGTAATCTGTTTCCAGTTATCAGATTTCTACTCGCTTTTCCCCCAATGCATAAGAACTCTACTTTATTGACATAAATTCTAAACGGCCGTCGACTACAAAACTCCCTTGTACTAACGTCAACTCATGAGAAACACAGATTCTTGACCTCTCACCCTGGAAAACCTATTTCATCTTAAAATCCTAAGAGCAATGTTATGCAAAAACTCCATATATGGACCACTCACCATTATTAGCCCTTGCACTTATCGGAAGGTTATGATAGATCAACTGCATAAAAATACATCACGTGGACTTGCTTCCCCTCCAAAAACCATATATGGTCATTCCCAAATCTCGGAAGATGATTGGTTTTACGCGTCCGATTTCGGCCTATAAAAACTGCAAACCTTCTGGCTTACGACAGTCTGAAATCAACATCCATCAACACCCAAATGCCGATTTTGAATTTGTAGATATCCAGGGCAGATTAGCAAAACATGAGCCTCTATGGGATGAATTTGACAAAGTTTAAAATGAATTGGATTTTTTGGACGAGGATCTAAATGTAATGGATTCTCACGAAATTCAAAGACAATCCTTTGAGACTAGGTTTTTTACTCTTAATGGGAAAGCAAGGTCATTAATTAAAAAAAAAGGGCTCCCGATAATAAATGCAAGAGCAAGTAAGGAATCAAATATAGAAATCATCAGAACGCAGGTCCTTCGGTTCAGGCAGGTCATTTTCTATTAGACTCTAATCTTCATAAACTCTCGCTGCCATCCTTTTCAGGAACCTTTGACACGTGGTTAGGATTTCGAGACATTTTTAATTCCACGGTTCATACAAATACTCAAGTACCACCTGTATTTAAATTTCACTACCTCAAATCATGTGTCACAGGTGACGCAGCTGAGGTAATAGGATCATTGGAATCTTCGAACGAGAATTACGAAATCGCATGGAAATTGTTAACCGATCGCTATGACAATCGCAAATTTATTGCAGAAAGTCACGTGAGGGCTCTATTTAACATTCCATTCGTATCTAAAGAATTCTCTGTTCGCGCATTATTAGACAAGTTACAAAAACATATTAGAGCGCTGCGCGCGCTCAATCAACCAGTAGATCATTGGGACTTAATCCTTATTCATATTATCAAGGATAAGCTTCCAAATAATCTTCGCGAAAAGTGGGAGGAGTCCGCTGGAACGTCGAAAATACCCACCATTAAAGATTTAACCACATTTTTAGAGCGCCGATTGCAAATTGAAATCACCCGGTCCTCTCAAACACAAAATAAAACAAATAATAAGGTTCAAAGATCTCATGACAGACCCGCGTCAGGTCACGGTTCATATCCACTACGCGCCTTTGCAGCTCCAACTCCTGCACATTCAAACAATACACGATTTCAACGATCGTGTCCCATTTGTAAAAAAGAACATCCGATGTACGCATGCGAAAAGTTCTTGGCCTTGAGTACCCAAGAACGACTCACTGAAGCAAAAAATCTTTCGCTCTGTATCAATTGCTTACGCGGAAATCACTGTTCCACGGATTGTCGTTCAAGAGGATGTCGCCAATGCTATAAATGACATAATTCTCTGCTACATTTTGAGCAACAAAGTCAGGAAGCTCCAGCTCAGTTATCTTCTGAGCCAGAGGCTCCTCCCAAAAGACAATACCACATCAAGGTAGATCCAGTTCAATCGCGGAGAATATATCGACAATAAGAGCAGTCTCTTATCTCTAAACCCTTTTTTAGACCAAGGAATTATAAGAGTTGGAGGCAGACTTCAAAATTCCAACATACCTAATTCTAAAAAGCATCCAATCGTTCGACCGCGCAACCATCACATAACCACCTTAATCATTCGCGAAGAGCACATCAAACTTAAACATGCAGGGACACAAGCAACTCTCTACGGCGTAAGAGAAAACTATTGGCCATTTGACGGTCGTAACGTCACGCGCAATATTATACTCAAGTGCGGCAAATGTTATAGAGCTAAACCACGGGAAGTTCAATATATTATGGGAAATTTACCCGAAAAACGTTTCTCGTATTCTCGACCCTTTCTAAACGTTGATGTTGATTTCTGCGGTCCTTTCTATATAAAGAAAAAACGCTACAGAAACACGAAAAGGGAAAAAGCCTATGTCGCAATATTTGTATGTTTCGCCACAAGGGCAGTCCATCTTGAATTAGTCAGCGAATTAACAACTGAGGCATTTCTCGGGAGCCTAAAAAGATTCTTTTCTCGCCGGGGGAAGGCCAGCTCAATTCACTCTGATAATTGCAAAAACTTTGTCGGTGCCAACAAAGAGTTAACAAATTTATTCGAGTTTATTCAAACAACCTACAATGACTCAGAAGTAAAAAACTATCTCTCGAACCAAGAGATAAGCTGGCATTTCATACCGCCTCATTCACCTCATTTTGGCGGCCTTTGGGAGGCCTCAGTGAAAGTGTTTAAACAACATTTCATACGCACTGTAGGAACTACTTTACTAACGTACGAACAGCTAGAAACTTATGTTGTTGAAATCGAGGCTATTTTGAACTCTCGTCCTCTTACCCCAATGTCCTCCGATCCAAACGATTTTCTCCTTTTGTCTCCCGGTCACTTCCTCATTGGTGCCTCTCTAACGAGCTTCCCACAGGCAGACTATAGCAGCCTAAACAGCAACCGACTGTCATCATGGCAACAGACTCAGCAAATGAGAGATCATTTCTGGTCCAGATGGTACAAGGATTACCTCAATGAAATGATCACACGCAGGAAATGGAAGAAGCCCGTTCATCAGGACAACATCTCTATCGGGACCCTGGTCGTTGAAAAGGACGACAATCTTCCTCCAATGTGCTGGAAACTAGCTCGCATTACAGACGTTCATCCTGGAAAGGATGGAATCATCCGAGCCGTAATACTAAAAATGCAACTGGAACTTACGATCGTTGCATAAAAAAGTTGTATCCACTCCCAATATATACACAAACAACTTAGAATAAGCAATTAATCACAATTCTATAAACTTTGTATCTTATATCAATGTTGTTAATTTTAAGATCAAATGTCTTTAATTCACATATTAATGTTTGTATAGTTAGAGCAAACATCTTTAATTCATATCAACGCCTCCAACTACTAGAAATTATAGTTTTACTCTGCACCTTAAATACGGTTCGAGGGGGGCCAGGATGTTACGTCGTAACATTTTACTAACATTTCAGCTAGAAATTATTTAGCCTTAATACTATCTCTAAAGGCCTAGGCATGCTGCGACGCCTACCCCTACGCCTACGCCCTACGCTACGCAGTTTGCCACGCTGTTCAAGTTATACTCGGTTTGCAGCGCAAAAATTTTAGCCCCTGTTGTCTTTAAAATCAACTTTGAAAATTAAATTTTTGAAACATATGACTTTGTAGTAAATTTCATGGCGCATCTTTTATCTTCTTACAAAAAAGTTGTATCTTTTACTGTTTCTGAAAGAAAGGGAAAAAACTGGATTTTCTGAAAAACCAAATTTAATTAATATTTTGATTCTAGCTTGCTCTGAAAGACAAAGTTCTGAATATTTTTGCATGAAAATTGGAGAACTGGAGATATGCTTCAAACTGTTTTGAAGATGATATGGTCATTTAAAATTTTCCGATTTGTTACGAGAAAAAGTTATTAATTTTTTTGCCCAGCAGTCTGAAAATAACGTTACGCAATTTTCAAACGCTTCATTTATCCAGGGAATTTTGAGTAAGCCCAAACTTCCAGTGAGAGAAATGTTCATTAGGATATAGTAAAGTTTTCTGCAAACTATTACTTCAATAGAATGAATCGTTAAAAAAATATGAACATTCTAACAGCGCGTCATATGGTGTAGAGGCCGACCGCGTGAGAGGTTTAAATACTTCGTGCGCCGATAATGTTTGTATAAGACGCGCTGTTAGAATTACTTTTATACTATTGCTTTGTAAAAAAATTAACAAATCGCAAACTACAGTTCTCTAAACAATTTAATGCTGATCATTTATGGAAAAATAAATTTTTAATCCATTAAGAAATACGAGTTGTGGATGATTATGAACAGTAAAATTCATTTTCAAAATCGCTGACGTCTGGCGCTTTTTGCGCTTCATTTATCGACGGAATTTTGAGTAAGCCCAAACTTGCAGCGAGAGAACTATTTATTAGGATATAATGAAGTTTTCTGCAAAGTATTACTTCAATAAAACGAATCGTTACCAAATATGAACGTCATATACAAACATATTATCGGCGCACGAAGTATTTTAATCTCTCACGCGGTCGGTCTCTACACCATATGACGCGCTGTTAGAATGTTCATATTTTTTTAACGATTCATTCTATTGAAGTAATAGTTTGCAGAAAACTTTACTATATCCTAATCAACATTTCTCTCGCTGGAAGTTTGGGCTTACTCAAAATTCCCTGGATAAATGAAGCGTTTGAAAGTTGCGTAATGTTATTTTCAGACTGCTGGGCAAAAAAATTAATAACTTTTTCTTGTAACAAATCGGAAAATTTTAAATGAGTATATCATCTTCAAAACAGTTTGAAGCATATCTCCTCCAATTTTCATGCAAAAATATTCAGGACTTTGTATTTCAGAGCGAGCTAGAGTCAAAATATTAATTAAATTTGGTTTTTCAGAAAATCCAGTTTTTTCCCTTTCTTTCAGA
>JAUESI010000003.1:14931005-14941210 GCA_032275145.1 Synergus laeviventris | reverse complement strand
AAAACCTCATTTTTCTTTTTTGGAACAACAGTGCGCATAAAGCACTAGGGCGGACTCACTTATAATAAACCGTTCAATAGGTGTTGTCCTGGATAATGGCCTGGCACCTTCTAGGCATGCTCTCCACTAGTTTTTCGGCATATTTCGTAAGTAGAAAACGCCATACCTCCTTAATTCGTTGGGAGAGCTGTTTCAGAGTGAATACACGTCTTCTCGCAAGTTTCTTCTTCACGACACTCCACACATTTTCTATTTGATTCGCATCAGGAGATTATGAAGGCCAGTCGTGATGCCATTTTCCGCTTTCTAAGACATACAGAGGCGACTGCGATATTTGGGGTCGTTGTCTTTTTGAAGGATCCAATCCTCATTGTTGGCTCGAAAAATCTTCTCTGCAAACATCAGAAGACCATGTTTATAGATTTCGAGCATTTTTTGCGCGTTGGGGTTCTTAGTAAAAAGCTTTAAACAGTCAAAACCGCGCTGTGAGAAGCATCCCCAAACTTGGATCTTTATAGGCGTGTTTAACAGTTCGCTGGACGCAACAATCAACAGCGGCTGATTAATGTCCAAGAGGTCGCTTAGGCCAAAAAAAGTACATTGGACCAATCGCGACCAACATTTTCCGTAGCCCATGCCAAACGTTTTTCTATGTGAACCTCTGATTGTAGGAGTTTTCTGCCTCGTGGGACGGTACTGCACTTTCGGCTCACCTAATCTGCATCTTATGGTGTTTTAATAACGTGTAGTATCCCATCTCCGCTAGCTTAGCTTTGGCTTCACGCAGCCGGAGAGTTCAGTTGCGCTTTAACAGTGCAACTATCATTTTATCCTCCTTACTGGACGTTGCTCGCGTCTCTCTTTTCCCTGCTAGGGCAGCATATCGACAGTTTTTGTGTTCCTATACCGTTCTACCAACATTTGCATGAAGTGTTTAAATGTTTTAAGCAGTTTGGCAGCAGCTGAGTATGAAAGATAGGGTCCGCGTATAAGGGTGCACAAAAGAAACCTCTTCGAAACGTTTAGCGTAGATAGCACTCACAGCTTAAGCCTGCGTTGAAAAGTTTAAAAAAAAATGTAAATAAGCTCCAAAAAAAGGTGAAATCTGAAGATTACTCTAATTTGCCATGCATTCGTAATATACGAGTGAGATAAGGGTATCGACAATATTTTGATGTTGAAGAGAAGAAGAGTGCACAATATTTACATTTTTCCAAGTCCCTTCATAATCCATGAAGAAGATATAATAACACTGTACTCGCTGGGTGTTTCACTGCTATTATGCTACTAAGAATTTTTATAATTCTTACTATTCACCCAAAAATCCGAGCACTTACGAAAATCGCGCAATAAAATTAACGAAGAGGATCAACAATATTTATATGTACCTATGAGCTATATAGAAGACGGTCGTAGCTAGTATTTTTTAAAAATACTTTTACAAATTCAACATTTTGAAACTCCTTGATTTTCAACTTTCAGCCACTCAAACTTAATTTCTTCCTAAGGGATTTTTTGTCCCTTTGCACTTCCAACTTTTGATTTACTCATTTTAAACATTTTATAAAAGCTATATTCATTTACTCTGCCTCCCGGAAAAAGTGAGGTTATATTATGCTCTTTTCCTTGACCCTCCTTGCCAGTCTGCCATTTTGTTACATTAATTACATTTATTACGTATGTTACGTATAAAAAATTGAGTTGCGCGTAACCGTGCAACCCTGACTATCAGCAGCTAGATCTGCAAAATGTACAAGGGTTATCTTTCTGTAACCACTTCTTTTTCCGTGTCACATTTGCGTATTCGCGACTGGTAGATCTTGTGAATTTGTTTAACAAAAGTTAATATTTAATTTTAAGTTAAAGATAAATAATATATTGGAAATAAATATTCTACAATTGGGTCAGGAAAGATTGAGAAAAGTAATACACAACAAAGAAAGTAAGTACAGAAATAAAATGACCAATTTCTCGAAAATGCTAGATCCTGCTTGGATACATTTTAGGGAGCTTCCCAATAATATAATTCTGAAGAACTAACCAACCTCATCCCTTCTAAATCGCCCAATTCATCAAGTCTATTGAAACATCATGTTGATGATATGTTTAATAATATAGAATACAGTTAACGAACAAAGGAAATACAATAGAAAAGAAAAACGCACAAACGCCACACTGCAATAACTAAAAAAGGACACTGCACGATTAATTTGAGAAAAGTTAAAGAAACGACGATTATCTCTCGGAGCTCTCTGAGTGCGAAAGTGTGGCGCGAAATTACACCTGTGCGAGAATCAATCAAACAAAGTGGTCTCTCTTCATATACACTCTCGCTCATCGTCTCGGATTTCTCTACATTCAGAATTTAGGCAAGGTGATTGGTGGTCAATATATTAGAATTATCCATCCATTCAAATCGATATTTAAGATATAGGCGCGCATTATAAATATACCGCCTCATTTTTAATTTTTTGAAAACTTTGCAACAGCCTTAATGTTGTGTAATATCCTGTCAGGACATGTTTCTTGTGGAAAACACTGTATGTAAATATATGTTATTAATATTTGTTAATATTTTTTCTGTTGATAGTTTGTAAGCAAAATATCACATATAAAACAATACGTGCCTAGAGGCTAGTAGAAGACGTGTTTTAACAAAAAAGGTGTGGATCGAGGGTGAGTAAAATATATTAATGAATATGCATGGATCTGACGTACTTGGCATGTATTTCAACAAAAGCTCGTAATATGCAAATTTAATTAGGCAGACGTCGAATATATAGTATAAATAATCAATTAATAAGCTACTGTATAACTATTTCAAGGAAAAACGTAAACTCCAACTAACATCATTATTATCTATAATTAAAATTCTTTTAGGAGTATTTTCTATGATTTTTATTTTGCTAACACACTTTATGGTTCTTATAGCATCTGAAACATGGAACGTGTCACATTTTCTATAAGCTTCACAGTGATTTCTTATTCTAATCGTGATTCTAGCGTGAATAATATTATAATACCGCATACATATTAGCCTCTAATTAATGACGTTAACTGCGACGTGCCAAATTACGTGTTGCAATTACGCACGATTCCTAAAAATTTCAGCGTTTTAAGTGACGAATAATAAAAGTTGCAATAATAGGAGCATTTAAATTAAATTACATTAACTTTTTTCTTTTTCTTTAGCTACTCAATAAAACTTACGTTTAATCTCGAGTAGAAATCCAGTTGAAGAAGCAGTGAGCGAGAATTTTTCGAAGAGAGAAATCAGTTGTAATGAAAATCTCAGGAGGTAGGAATTTTATAATATTTTTTTAAGAGTCTTGATAACAATGTCAAAGATTATTATTTATTTATATAATACACTATTTAATGTGTAAGTAAAATACTTTTTTTATCTTAATATTTTTAATATCAGATTAATATATTTGAATTAATAAAGCTTGCAGGTTTAAAGATTGAGAAACATATTACTTTCCGTACAACAAAATATTTTTTCTAGTTTCAGAAAATATATACTAACTACAAACACAAAGTATTAATTTTTTAGTTTTACTTTTACATCAATCTACTACACTAGCTACACACTCACAGTCCTCTCTTCTTATTTTATGAAAAATGTAGTAAAAACAATAAATTACTTTAAAGCACTCTCTACTAGTTTTAACACTTGCTTGTACTTTATTGGATTATTTATTGAATTTATGATTTACGAATTCAGTAATTAAACAGCTAGTCAAATTAAATAAAACACAAATGCAAAATGAAGAAAACAGATGCTGCAGACGCTTGCGAAGATGAAAATTGAGCTGATTAAGTCAGGTATTTTCCTACTTTTTCTCTTTTCCGCATTTATTAACCGCGGTACTCATGCGTTCTTTTTCTCATCACATTTTTCAGTATAATTTTCAGTCTTGATGCCCAAGGAATTATCTTTATATTCCTTAAATTCTGCTCGTCATTACAGAAGAAGTAAAGTTATTGAAGTAGTTAGGAAGAGAGGAGATGACAGAAAGAGTCCGTTGAAACTCTAATTACTCTGCATTTAAATAAGAAGGAGCAATTTAAAGATTCTTAGTCCGATGAGATTTAGTTAGGAATTATTAAAAAAGTTAACTTTCTTAATTATGTCAAAAAAAAAACTTTTAAAAAAATATTTCATAATATTTTATATATAAATTGTAAAACCAATTTTCATTCTTCACAAAATTTCTTTCTTTCACTTTAATTTTTTTCCGATCATTTAAATCCAGCGTCTCTTGTTGAGAAGGAAACTTTTCTGTTCACTCGAAGAATCCGAATACTCGATGTAATATTTTTCGATATTCTGGAAGAACAGAACATCTTCGACATTGCTACCAAGATTAGGATAACGGAAATTTAAAATGAGATACGTTTCCTGCCTCACAAACGTCCCGTTTTCTAGAAAACATTTGGTTCAGCCATCAGCAAAGTTTGTTTCGTAAAAGTTTCAAATTTATCTTTGTAATTTATGAAATTTTTCTTGAAATGTAACTCCAACAAATATTCAGCAAAAAAAAATGAGACACGATTTTAATTCCAATAATTAAATTCAGTTAATGAAAACATTAATATGCTGACGTGAGTTTATTCTTTGAAACACAAAAGGGTAAGAAAAAGTTCTTTCAAACGAAATGTGGAATTTTTTATTCTTATGATTTTTTCAAAGCGTATAAATCAAGCAAAGAAAATATGAACTTGCCTCCTTGTAGCTGGGGTGCTTCGAGTTCAACATAGAAAAGGGCATCCTTCTCGTACGAATCTTCCTCGATAATAGTCAATTGTATCGCCTTTCTGCGAATAAAAAAGAAATTATTTTCATTATTTATTATTATACTCGTAATAATTTGATAATTATCTGCAAACGTTGAAAATATTTTCCAAATAAGCCAATAAAAGGGTAGAAACTAGTTCCACTTTTTTCTCTGAACTGATATCTGCATACTACATCAATGACCTACAATGTTAATAACCTCCATCCCTTTTTCCACATGCAGGGGTCTATATTACACGCATTCGTGAGTCTTGTCTAGGGAGAATTTTTTGCACCAGATTTCAAGGAAAGACATTTAATTTTAAGGCTTAAAATTGCAAGCATGTGCTTTTTCCTGAAATTTCTTGGTAATTTTCAGAAACCATGAGATATGTAAAACATAAATAATGTACAGTTATAACGCAGGTTACAGACAAATTTGTTCCTTTATTCTGAAAAAGAAGAAACAATGAATGGAAAAGAGTTGCTAAGTAAACTTTGGATATTTAACTTTGGATTAAGAGCTTCTGAAGAACGTAACTCTTCGGGCGATTTAATGTAATTTTTCCGTCTGACTTTAGAGTAACTTTTATGTCTTTTCGTAAGAAACCTTTTCAGCTTTTAAGAGCTTGAGGCGAAAAATCTTCTGCCACTTCAACTGGAACTATACGTGATGTCGCACGTCACGTGGTTCTTTTAGTGTTAGCCAACCTCTTTCCTTCTTTCGAAGAGAGACCTTTTTCCTTCAACAAAGACTTTATACATACAATGTATAATTAAAGGTCTAAAATAAATATAGAAACGCATTATTTATATGGAAAATTGATTCTATAAAGTAAATGCCGTTTTCATCAGTGTCGTTAATATAGAATTTTCAGTAATTGCTTTACAATTTTTTCATGAATGAAGGCCTGCAGCAAATTCTACAAAAATTAAGCTTTTCATATTTCTACAGAAAATTCACCAGAATTACTTGATTTTTTTACCTTGGGAATTCTTTTAGGACATAAAACGATTTACAGTTTGAAAGCATGAAAAACGGAAGGGATGCAATTGAATTTCCTGAACGTTATGGTGCAGAAGTGGTGCATTTTCCACGAGCTAAGGGATGCATCTGATGCATTCAACTGCTATAAATATTGACACATACACTTCTGCTTTCCTCCGAGGCAGGAGGTTTTATCACTTTAATTTCTTTCGACATTTTAAAAACTGTTTTAAAGTAGTTTCAGGTTTAAAATCACCAATTTTTAGATTTTAAATGTTTATTTCATATATATACTTTTATAACATACTTCAAAAGAATCCTGGGGACGGACTCTGAGTTAGTGATTCACTTGGTGCTACATTCAGACCTTACAGATTTATGTGAATTTTAGCTGCTTTTAGTTGCAAATCGCCAACTTCACGATGGACACAGCGCATAAATTTAAAAAGAAATCTTTATGTACCACATTTTCTAGGAAAAAATGCATCAGAATTGCGGTGTCCTTCCCTATTAGAAGTAAAAAGATAGGAAGTCTATCCTTTTAAATCTTTTCTATCCTTTTCAATCTTCAGGATTGAAATGGAAAGGAAAAATGTATCCAAATGTATTCTTCCCAATCCATACCAATCTACTCTTCTATCTCTTTTTTAATATACAATAACCTCTCTCGTTTTGAGTTTTCGATTTTCTATTTTTATGTATCCTTCGATTATCTTCGCCAATCATTTCCTATCCTCCACCTATCCACGCAAATCTTTCCTCATTCTTCGCCTATCCAAATCAATCTTTTTCTACACCTTTTGCAATCAACTGTCGAGTCTATCTTTTTTAATCTCTACTTTCCTATCCATATCTATACTTTGTATAATTATTTCAACCTTTTTCTATCCCTATTAAAGTATATGATTAAGTATATCGATTTCAATATTTACCTTTCTATCCATATCTATCCTTAATCTAATCATCTCTATCCTTTTCTATCCTTTCTACAATCTACTTGGAGGTCTGTCCTTTTCAATCAATACCTTCCTATCCATGCCTATTGTTTATCTAATCATCTCTATTATTTTCCATCCGTTTTACAATATATTAGAAAGCCTATCCTTTTCAATCCATTACATTTTATCCGCATCTATCCTCGTATAATAATTTCAATCCTTTTCTATCTCTTTTGAAGTATTTAACAATTCTATCCATTTCAATCTTTACCTTTCTATCCATGTCTGTCCTTAATCTACTGATCCCTTTCCTTTTCTATTCATTTAAAAATAAACTAGAAAGATCCTCTTCAATCTATTCCTTTCTATCCATGTCTATCCTTTGTCTCATTATTCGAATCCTTTCCTATCTATTTTACAGTTTAATGCCCCGCTTATCCTTTTCAATCTCTATAATTTTATTCATATCTATCCTTGTATAATCATTTAAATCTTATTCTACCTCTCTTGAAGTATACTACCAAGTTTATCCATTTCAATTTTTACCTTTATATCCATATGTATCCTACTTGAGTCAATTCGTATTCTACTAAGTCTATCCCTTTCAATTCTTATCTTTCTATCCATATCTATCCTTGTACAATCATCTCAATCTTTTTATATCACATATATTTTTCTATTTCCATCTGCCTAACCATTTCCACGCTGTTATGTCTCTTTACACCATTTGGAGTTCTTTTAAAATCTAAAATCATGAGATTATATACAACTTCGGAATTTGTAAAAAAAAACGAGGGAAATGTCCGGAATTTTGTAACTTTCAACTATAAGTCTGTAAGAGAGAATTTCGCGATTGATAACACACAAAGAAATGCCACGGTTTAAAAGGTCAACACAACACTATCAGAAAATTATATGACACAGCGCGGGCGATGGCAGAGTAGTACAAATTTTCGATCGAAAACATGTGTGGCGCTACAGTGAACGTTTGACGCTCTAGATGTCAAACCTTTATCATTTTCCGATGGAAATGGATAGACTTGATAGTATACTTCAAGAGAGATAGAACAAGATTGAAATGATTATACAAGGATAGATATGGATAAAATTATAGAGATTGAAAAGGATAATCGGGGCATTAAACTGTAAAAGAGATAGGAAAGGATTCGAATAATGAGACAAAGGATAGACATGGATAGAAAGGAATGGGTTTTCTAGTAAATTTTAAAAAGGATAGAAAAGGAAAGAAAAGGAAAGAGATGATTATATTAAAGAATAGAAATTGATAGAAAGATAAAGACTAAAATGGAGAGAAAGGTAGAGATTGCATGGGATAGACTTGGTAATATAGTTCAAGAGAGATAGAAAAGGATTGAAATTATTGTATAAGGATGGATATGGATAAAATGGTATGGGTTGAGATCGATAGGCTTTCTAATATATTGTAAAACGGATGGAAAAGGATAGAGATAATTAGATAAAGTATAGACATGGATAGGAAGGTATCGATTGAAAAGGATAGGCTTCCTAGTATATTTTAGAAATAGATATAAAAGGAAAGAGGTGATTAAATTTAAGGATATAATATAGATAGAAAGTTAAATATTTAAATATTGGTCATATACTTTAAGAGAGATAGAAAAAGATTGAAATGATTATACAAAGGATAGATATGGATAGGAAAGTTGGTATTAAAAAAGATAGAAGCGGCAGTTGATTGCAAAAAGAATAGAAAAAGATTTTTTTGAATAGGCGAATAATAAGGAAAGTTTGGCGTGTAAAGTTGGAGGATATGAAATGATTGACGAAGATAAACGAAGGATACAGAAAAATAGAAAAGCGGAGATTCAGAAGGAAAGAGGTTATTGTATATTAAAAAAGAGATAGAGGAGTAGATTGGTATGAATTTGGAAGGATACATTTGGATAAAATTGCCCTTGCCATTTCAATCCTGAACGTTGAAAGAGATTCAAATGGATAGTCTTTCTATCTTTTTACCTCCTACAGGGAAAACAGGACATAGAAGAAAGGAATACGAATCTTTAAAACTTTCTGAGAAAGCGCGTACCTTTTCTTATGGAACAGACTGTATATCTTTAGACTTGCATAACTAAAATACGTGGCATATAAAAAACGGTATCCAAAAGTTAATGAACTAGACAATGTTTCTTTTCAAACAAAAGTTACAAATCGGTTTGTCTAGCACTTGCGCAACTTGGGACGAAAGTATAGTCAAATGAAATAGAAATACGTCTCTACATACTTTTACTAATGTCTATATGGCTATTGTATACCTTTACCACATTGTATTGCTTAAAGAGCGTAAAATCGTTTTACACACCGGACAGTTTAATATCCCCTTTAATCCTAAAATCCTTCACTGTTATATGTTTTATAGAGCCCCAGACGTTAGACTCGTGGATTTATCCCAAAACCTCATAACGCATTCCAGTTAATAGTGTCTCTCGTAGTATTAGAGCAACTTTACTATTAGGGTCAGCTATAAATTATTGATCATTGTTAGAGGGCACTTTGCGAATTTAAAAATTTAATCTCCACATTACATCCTGCTGAATCTACTTTCATTAAAATATTCTTGCAGTATCACTGGGATATTTTGCTTGGTTAAATTCATGATTTAAATCCCATTAACTTCTTAATATATTCTTATTTCATTGTATTTTGTAATTATCCTGAAATCTCTTTAATAATTAACCAAAAGTTAAAACTTTACCACTCTATTAGTAAATTGCACGTAGAATGTCTTAGTTTACGTGAGGGAATAATTAATATTCCATTACTGTACACAGGGAGGACTATGCCAGCTTCATCATAAATTAATCGAGCTTGCTCGACAAAATGACGTTAATGAGAACACGTCATCTACGTACATCGTATGAGAAACCGTCAAGTGAACCTGCAAATCAACTAATTCTCACACCACGTATATGTATTAATTGTAACTTTTTCTCTAAATATCAATTAAAAATCTCCTAATTACATTTTCCACGCGGAATTAAAGAAGAAAATAAATATAATATAAAATGTGTTTTTCATGCAGAAAATTGTAGCTATATGGATAATTATTTTACTGTATATAGTTAATTTGAATTTTTTATTTTTAACAGTATTCGTCATGGTCCAAATGACTCCTACTTATTCTATCAAAAAATGTCCACCACAAAATTGGAGGATGTTTTTGAGGCCAACATTTTCAATAGGGTCCCTTGTAAATTAATATAAAAATTTCATATTTAAGAATCAAAGTTAATTTCTTGTTCACTAAATGAGTCACATGAGTGTCTCTGATGTTATAAATAACATTAGAATATCCATTTATAGAATAAATCGATCGACCCTCGTAAAATCGTTAAAAAGAGCTTATGATAGCCAAAGAGGACTGACCCTAGTTGAGAACCCGCATAAGTGCAATTGATTCCCTACATAAGATTCTAAACTTTTGTTTTATAATAAAAAACCTTGGGAACAACAAAACAAA
>JAUESI010000003.1:14860396-14870639 GCA_032275145.1 Synergus laeviventris | reverse complement strand
TTCTCAAAGCTATTAAAAAAGGTCAGCAAGGGTTTCGACTCAGTTATGAGACTGAACTAGACGTCAATGTCTCAAGTCGAAATCTAGTCGAAAAATTTTAACTCGGGAGAGTAGAATTGTTGTACATGGATGGTTCTCAAAATAAGCTTCTCAATATTCGGAACACCGTAATTTTAAGTAGGGTCCTTTAATGTGTGTAACACAGTAAAAGGGTACACCACTTTGAAGTGCACCCTGCCGTAAACTGGGTTCTCTGTATCTCGGAAACGCTATATTCTGCCGGAAGAGTTCGTGCGTCGGGGGAAACAACAGACACCAGGTGGAAGCGCTCCGCCGATAAACTCCGCCTTGAGTGTCTCATTATGAACGATCGCGGCCGTATGTGTTTGTTTGCAGACCGCAGTATGGCGTACCGGGACCGAATCACGCGCGATTCCCTTACCATAGATACGCAGGTGGAAGCAATCCATGTTCAAAACATTGTCTAACGGAAGAATAAACGACCACCACGCGTAATCAAGCATATAATTATATAATTATCGAACTTTCGCTCAACAAAATTATCCAAATTTAGATTCATCAAAGGGATTAACGTAAACCGTACATTCCAGTGCCTACCAGTGTGAGCTATTGTATGTGGATAAAGTGTACACAAACTGAGAGCATTACAGCGAGAAATTCGCGAAAAATACTGTCTTTGGGATTAGTGTGATGAATTGAAAATATCTCCTCTCTTGCTTCTTCACAACAAAAAAGCAAGCAGGTAATTCTTATAGCATCAACGATCCTTATTCTATCTTGCAGCGGATTCCTTCAATATTCTTTTAGCTTATTTATCTCACGACAGATGAACTTCAAGAAATTTTTTATACTTCTCTGTAGCTGTAGCAGTGATTTCGTTCCACTCGAAATGGCTGAACAGGGAATGGAAGAACTGATCGATGAACAAATCAAATTGAGCGTTGTTATTTCAATTAGAAAAACTAGGTGTCACTAATCATATACGTGGAGCATGCAAGACTCGCTTTCAGAATCTAGAAAAGAAATGAGAGCAATTCCAGGCAAGGCATCGAGAAGTACTCTCTTTATATAACCCGGAGGATGAGAAAAGGCCTAACTGCTCTAAATATGCTTTCGGTTCAACCGAGGAATCCTATTTAATGGAAATGGGTCAATTTTTGGTCAAGATGGATTCTTATGATCCACAACCAACTCCTACGGATGATCAAAGAAGCTTGTTACTACAAGCGAATCATGGCTATGGTCCGGACCTTCCCAAGATTGAGCTCCCTAAATTTTCAGGAAACTATCTAGATTGGCGG
Organism: Synergus laeviventris; assembly: GCA_032275145.1. Lineage (NCBI taxonomy): Eukaryota > Metazoa > Arthropoda > Insecta > Hymenoptera > Cynipidae > Synergus > Synergus laeviventris. The sequence continues at coordinate 14,869,317 of JAUESI010000003.1, read as the reverse complement.
AATTACCGTGATTTATTTAATGCAATTGTCGTTGCAAATCTGAAGACAACAAACGTTGCCAAGTTAAATTATTTAAAAACAACCCTGTATGAAGAGTCTGTTCATCTCATCAGCAAAATTCTCACTAATGCTGAAAACTTCACACGTACATGGGATCTACTAACAGAGAATTCTAAAGCACTCGGTTATTAGTAAATTCTCAGATTGGTGCTTTATATTCTCTACAGCCTGTACCTGCAAACACTTCCTAAATGGCTTCAACGTCAACAGTCTGTCCAGGTGGGAGTACTGGTCATTTTAAAAGATTCCGACCAGGCAATTCTACCAACCAAGTGGCCACCATATACGGTCACTAAAGTACATTCGGAAAGAGATCATCTAGTTCGCGCCATTTCAGTTCGAAAAGCTGCTAACGAATTTGTGAGACCTATTGTGAAGCTCTGCTCCTCCTCGGTACAAAAGAATATCTTGCATAAATCCTTCCTGGCCGATCCAGAGACCTAAACTTTACCTTACCATCCTAATTTTAATTCTGTCAATCTCAGATCCGTATTGACTTTAGCCTCAGGGGTCTCTCATTACCAATTTCTCCTACACCCCTCTCTTGAGGGGCCTTAAGTGACATCCGTATATCTCTCTCGACGCTCTACTAATCGGTGCAAGACCGTCGCTTAATTCACGCGTGTGCCATTTATAACTATAAATATGTAGGCTGGACTTTACTTTGAATAAATTCCGTTATATTCAGTTGAATTTTATATATTAAAATCAGTATTTTCTTGCATTCACCGCAATCACTTACATAATTATCCTTATGTTTTGACTCTCATCCGAAAAAATTCACAAGCGAAGGTGCTACATGTTATTATATTTTGCCACTATCGCTGCATTTATTAATCTCGCGCACTCGCCAGAAATATTCATTTTTTTGGGAAATTAAAGGTCCTACACCGTTTCCTCCCTGTGTGTGCTACAAAAAACGTATCAACTTGCCTTTTTTTTCACCAAAAACCCAATTTCAAATCCTAGATATACCTTGATAGAATTACAGCTATTCTGCACTGATTGGTATCGAGTTCCATTAGCCTTAAAGAAACGTGACTGTCACCCACTAAGATGTAAATAGCCCATATTTTCTTGCTGAATCTCCTCTTGAAAAGCGAGTATGTGAGCCCGGTCCATAGACATTAGTATCAGCTGATATTATGGGCGTGTTAGAAAAATTTTTTAAAATGGTATCTACCTATGAAAAATATCCATAATCTGTTTAGAAATTATTACGAATTATTTTATTTATTATAACGCACATATTTATTTCGATTTTAGAAAGTGGAGAAAGTGATAAGTGGAATACTCAAAGTTGCTGTAATACTGTGCGACATGTTAATTGCAGATTAGCGTGCAAATTTTTTAATGGAACTATTAGTATAAATGAAACCTGTCGTCGAAGCGACGAACCTGAGTTCTTTTCTTGTCTAATGAGCCGACGAAATGCTAATAATTGTTGTACACTTATTTCAAATGTGACATGCAAGGCAATATGCAAAGAGCTTTTCAACGAAGCGGGAAATACATCATTTGCTAAATATTATAACAACAAGGCTAATTGCTTCAATCACGTACCAAAATGTCTCAAAAGTATTTTGGGTATAGGACAAATTGAAGATCCGACTCAATGTAAGCTAAATTTATGAAGGTATTTAGAAATTAATTCTTAGAGTTTTGAACCTCTTTCTTTATGATATGTCTTAAATGTTGTAAATGTTAGGATCCTGTATTTTAACCTACCTTCGTGTTGCCCGTGAATCTATCTAGCCAGGGTTTCGGAGTTTGGGATATGGTTTCATGAGTAGGAACAATAGAATTTTGTTTAACAATATAAATGTTTGTGTTTCTCCTCAAATCTACACATATACATATTGTGTGTGACTAAATTCATGATTGGTGTATGTTGAGTGCACGTGTAATTAACAATTTTCAATGACAGTGTGTGGGTCAATGTGTGAGAATACATCGCGATAAGCCAAGCAGTGGCACGTTAGTTTTTTTTAGAGTATTTGAAATAAATAGCTCAGGGTTTTTTAAATTATTACAAAAAAATATAAAGACTTATTGAAAACTATCCAATAAAGAATTTCATGTATTAGACATATGAGTTATCATAACCATGTCGTAAATTCCTCGTCTAATTATGTGCACACTTAGCGTATTATTATGCTTATGTTTTTTTCGTATGATTAAAACATTTATTTCTGTTTGTATGACCGTAGATGCACATTGTTGCGATCATGCTAATGATCTTGAGTGCCTTGAAACGTGTCGGAGAATTCTTCGCACGACAAATACTGAAAAACAGATTTTAGATGCTTTGGAAACTAAGTGTAGTCCAGTTAAACCACACTTACCTATGTGGAGTTGTTTCTTGAATCTTGTACCGTCACAAGTCAATCGCCTTCCGCTAGACGCGGGCAAACTTTCTTGTTGTGCCAAAGCTAGCACCGTAGTTTGTGAAAATTTATGCCGAAGAACCTACTATGCAGAGTGGCAATTTTTATGGACTCAGTTCGAAGCTGACTGTTTATCATCAAAGAAAGAAACTGAAATGCGAATATGCCTTGAAGATTCAGATAATCCGTGCAAATTTGGTTGCACAGGTCTATCCTTCTGTTCTAGTTTCAACAGCAGATTTTTTACCCCATTCAGGTAAGACTTTCAAGAAAAGCATAAGTATATGTCTACATTAATAGTTCCTGATAATTTCTCTCTTATAACAGGCAAAACTCAATTACAATAGAAATCATACACGCTTTCCAGTGCGCCCAAATTTCATCGAAGTTTTTAAGACATCGCCTTCCAAAAAACCAATTTTCCAATTGTAATTAATTGGAAATGTTGGAACTGTTCATTTTGATTGAAATCCTAAGCTAAAATCGCTAAAATGGAATAAAAATTTTTAAAATCCTTCCAGATTTTTTAGAACTACGACCCCCCCCCCCCCTCCTCTAACTATATTTACGCGCTCAAAGGCGACACTTCTAATTGAGCACTATTTTAGTTTTCGATGGGACGATGGAGCGCATTTAACGCGTTGTGGCTATTAAATAACCGGACTGGTATTGATCTGATAGTTCGGATATTGATCTGTACCCTTTCTCCTCTAATTCCTAAAAATTTCAAGGTTTTGTGAATTGGCGCTTAGTTTCAGGATTATATTGAAAAAAGAACGATTCGACAGAAGGATAAAGAACACAAATCAATATTCGACCTTACTCATAATTTTCGCAGCACCAGGTAAGCGATAAGAAAATCAGTCCGGTTATTTAATAGCTTCACCTCGTATATAGCGTGTCACCAACCTCCCCACCGAAAATTTATGCTTTTCGGTAATTTAGCACAGATTAGAACCTTGTTCAGTCTATAAAAACGAGCGACAGCCCCTTGTTATTGTAGTGAATTTGCTTTTCTCTAAAGAGAATATACCCTTTCTTATATATTTTTTTTTTATTGACGAAGAATAAAAGTTTATACAGAAATTTTTTCATAATTAGGTCATGTTCCGTTAAGGCGGATGAAGCAGCCCACCGCGAGTTTGACTATTGGACTAGAGGTGGGATGCTTGATGAACTAGGAGTATCACTTAGAGCATCTTCGTCATGTCCAATAGATATTCTACGCATCCTTGTATGTATTTTGCATTTGCAACCTTGTGAGGCACAAACGCATGAAACTCGACTTTGCTATCACGACTGTTTGGAAATCGTGACAACTTGTGTAGATTGGTCATATGTTATCAAAAATCACTCAACAGAATCTTTGTGTGCAAAATTTTCACCATCGCCAAAAAATCCTTGTGTATCCATAAAGTCTTTTCTAAAAGAATCATATACATCAAAAGCTGCCGTTGTATCTAGTGAAGATTTAGAATCACCATGCAATAATAATCCTTGTCTTAATGATCAAATATGCCTCTCTTATTCAAATATTTCAACAGATTATCGATGTGAACCTGCTTGTAAGCTTGGTGGCATGTCTAAACAACTGGTTGTTATAGGATCATGGATTCAAATTCCTCGATTTGAAAAGCAAGGTTGCTATAAGATTTGCCAATGTACTTTAAATGAACTCGAAAAATGTAAAATCCTGAACTGCTTCTCATTTAAATCTTGCTGGGTACAAGATCGTTTTATCGCTCACAATACAGAATTCTATCTGGAATGTAATAAATGTCGTTGCTTCATGGGTGAAATCACATGCTTTAGAAAGAATTGTGGTGAAAATCGCACACCTGCGTTACCATGTGATTGTCCCGCACACTATGTTCCTGTTTGTAGTAGACTGGGAGTTACATATGCTTCATCATGTCTGGCTAAATGCGCTGGCTTCATTAATGGAGAAATAGAATTCGGTAGCTGTTCATCCAAGGATCCGTGTGCACCAAGTCCCTGTAACGAATTGGAGAAATGCATTCCCAGATTTAGGATATGCTTATCTACAATCTACCGACCATGTCATCAATATGAATGTGTGTCTTTGAACTGCAGTTCCTCGAATGAATTGTGGGAACCAATCTGTGATAAAAAAAATTATCAACATGATTCGATTTGCAATATGATCAAAGCTGGACAAAGTTTAGGGTACAGAGGACCCTGTATAAAAAATTGTAATATTCATAGACCAGTTTGCAGCATCAACGGTGAAAACTACCCTAATGAATGTGCAGCTTTGGCTGATAAGACTATTGTTGATTACTTCGGACCTTGTGTTGCAGTGGGATTGATTAACGATGTAGCCAAACCACGTTGTATTGACACAGTTACATGTCCGAAATTGGACATTCCTTATTGTACAGGAGCAACCCCACCAGGAGCTTGCTGTCCAGTTTGTGGAGGAGCAGCCAGATTGTATTACTCAAGAAAACAGGTAATATGAACAAGTAAAACATAAATATTTTTTTTAATATTAGAGGTTTTCAAAATTTTTAAGAAAATTTATCAAAGATATGCATAACATAAGTACCTATTTTCCAAGAGCAATTAGTCTGATAAACATTCTATGATTAAGCTTAAACTTGCGAGAAGCGGTTTTTAGAGTTCGTACCCGATACAGAGATCTAATGGGAAAAATTTTTTTTATACCATACGGAAATATTTACTTTCATCCAAAAGCCCACCTAAAATCCAAAATTTCTTCCTCGGATAGTTTCTATTCGATGGAAAAATTTCTTTAATGTGACTTACGATTGAATAGGATTACACCTTGTCCAAAATTTGGCTCAATTGGATAATGTTGTTTTTGAGAATGAATATACTTAAGTAATAATGCCTTATATCTACTTTTTCATTTTCTGCCCATCGTATTCTCTTTAATTCTTTTATTAATTGTTCCAAAAACAGTCTCCTCTTATTCTCTTTTTCAAATCACTTCCTGCAGCACAATCCAATTTTAGGATTATTTTTAACGAAGAAAAAAAAACTTATGCGATATAACATGACGGGTATGCCGTTATCCAAAGGGATGGGAAAAGAAATCAGAGAAGGGTGAGTAAATGAATGAGCCGGAAGTAAGATTAAACCATTTATTGGTAAACTTACAATTATTCGACGTAGCCGTGAATATCCAAGTTCCGTATCCGGCGAAGCTTTTGCTGGAGTCAGGCTGGTGATGTCTCAGCGTGGTGCTGGTGACGTCTGGGCGAAGATCCGGTTCCGGTTTTCGTCTGGGCCTGGTCTGAACACTGTGTTCTGGACACTGGGGTGACTTGCTCGGTAGGGAGCTAAGAAGAGACTAACTTGGCAGTTAGCGACTCTGCTTGAGGGCACCTTACGTTACCTCCTTGTTACAGCGAATATTACCTCCTGAAGTTACCAGAAACCAAGTGAAGTTGTTCATAAAAACGCGATTCTTTATAATCTCATCCCTTCTCCTTTTCCACTGTTTCCCTTCTTTTAGGATATGTTCACTAAGCCTACTTGTTGCCGTCTTCACCGTCACGGTCACACCGAAGTATGCACGTACAATAATACACCCTGCTGCTAAGTTGAAAACCAACTTTTATGAATTTCAAATCCGAATACGCTCAATTTAAATAAATTGAATTTTAACGCACTGTGGTTCCTGACACCTGAACATCGAATATTGCTAACCTAACTCTTATTCGCAGAAGTACATAAAATTACAGTTTGATATCCGCAATAATTGCTCTTAGCAATATGCTTTGTTTCTCTTTGTTTTTTTTTGACCTGCTTGGGCATCCTAACCTCCAGCTGTCAATTGACTTAGAAATATTTTCCCTTTTTGGGAAAATATTTCAAAGTCCTCGTATTTTGCTTCTGCGCTACTACGACGTGTCGCAATGCTAAGTTTCTCTCCCACCTTGCGTGACTCTTCGAGCGACCCTACTTTTTCGGGAGTAACCAATCCGCGGCTACTAGGTAGACTCAAATAAGTATAAATACGAGCACTCAAGCGTGGATAAGTTAGAACTCCCCGAGTCCCTTAACTTGTACCACCAACTTCAAATAAACTCTCTGTAAAAAATCCTAGTTTTGCTTTATCGTCAAACCAATCGGTCATTTTCAGGACCAACAATCTTCTTTTTACGTAAGAAAACGTCTTTACTCTCGAGAATCAATACTCCCTTTCAGTATTGGAATATCGGTCCTTTTGAGGACCAACATTTCTTACTGTGTAACAATACTCCTTGCAACAACATTACAACCCATCCACTATCTGGAACAACGGCCTTACTCCCGCATTTAATTTTAGAAGTACCATGCATATATTTTTTTTCTTGTAAAGAACAATTTGGTAAAGTAGCCCATTGAAAATTCCTAAATGTAAATTTTTGGGTCACTCTAATATATATTGAAAATTTACGTTTTTCACGCATTATTCAATTAAATAATACTTACAAAATTAACCATTGTTAGGTTCGGGCACGAGATAAAAAGCAAAGATTTTCTCAAAACTTTACACTTTATTCGCTTTGAATAACCCTCATACACATTCAATTTTTCTTAATCATTATCACTTAATTGTCCACTATGTACTTTTAACCAGACCTATCTCTGGTGTTATAATAAATTTCGTAATACTGGCTAATACTTTTTGCTTAGCGTTCCAAACTCGGATACCACAGTACACTGCAGGTCCTACCTAGAAAACACTTTCAAGATGCTGACTACTCGCTCACGACTCTCTTTTTATATACTCCTAGATACTTTCTTTATACTAGACTTCCCTATTCTGCAAATTTGCTCGCAGGTAATAAATCGTCGTTGACGACGGAGAGAGAGAGAGGGTGCGCAATCTTTACCGGTTTATCCAGGAGACAAAGTCTTTGAAGACCTCCACTCGCAAATATCTTTCATATATTGTTGCGCTTTGAACTGAGTTTAACGCCCTCTCTATATTAAGATCATTAAAATCGGTGGCATATTTCTCCCTCTTCTCTAGGCTTTTCCTTACTCTAGATAATACTCATATGTTCTTAACTATCTGCAGTTGTGACATGCAAACATATGAAATGCAATATTATTCTACTCCTATTTACCACATGAAGGACTTGTATTAAATTAGAAGTATGAGATGTGACTGTCATTATATTTGATGCGCACTAAATTACATTTCCTTTAATTGCTTAATCGAAAATGGTTTTATTTTTCCATTATTAACTATGCGACAAATTAGACCTTATTTTCAAGTGGCATATTTTTGAGATTAATTAAAAAATAAACAAGCCCAATTTTTTTTTAATCCTTGTGAACACCGATCGTTTATGTACAAAGATGTTGTATTTTAACAGCTCGACAGAATACTCTATATGATGGATGTTGAGAAGGATAAAGATGCAGTCACGTTGGAAACAATGCTGATCACTTTAGAACGACGGATTCAAGTAACACAGTGTTCTCTCCGCGGAATGGTAACTCCAGAAGGAGACATTTTCATCATGTTGCTACCAATCGTTAAGATGCCTTCTATATTTCAGTTGCGTAATTGTGTATTAGAAATGGAAAAACTATCAACTATGATATTTCAAAAGAGCCCTGCTATTATGATGGAAGTACCTCTAAGTGCGCTTACGGGGTCTGAAGTTTTTCATACCCAAGTATCAAGTGCTACGTCAAATACTAAACTGTTTACCTGGATGCTTCCATCAATATGTTTTTTATTACTAAATTGTATTAAAGTTCATTGTTGTATTTAATCATTTTAATGACTTGTAGTATTTACATTTTTTTAAATTATTGCGTGAAATCAGTATTGGATTCTAATCATTTTTGTTTAAAGAGTATATAGTTCAATAGTGTTCAATTTTTTACTGAATATAGCTGAGAAATTAACATAAGACCGTGGGCACTTGTCTTCTCGTAAAAAACTTGTTATGCTTACCTTAATTAAGATACTTAAACGTAGGTGCAAAATACCATGCTATGTCAATAGTTTTATGAAACCGATGTAACCAAGCCTGCAACAAATAAAATATTCCTTTTGCATGCTCAAAAAACACCCAGGTTACATCCTGATTTGGCGAACAGGTCACAATCAGAAAATGAATCTGATGCAATATATACTATACATGTGTATGACCCGAGTAAAAATGTTTCGACTAGATTTCGACTTGAGACATTGACGTCTAATCAGTCTCATAACTGAGTCGAAACCCTTGCTGATCTTTTTTAATAGCTTTGAGAAAAAAAAATATACCTGCCGCTTTGGCAATAAACTTCTGGAGGACCTTCGTACACACTTTACTAAGATTTTTTCAACATATTTTATGTGCTAGGTTAGCCATGGGGTTTAGTTTTTAAGGCCTAGGCACGCTCGACTTGCGTTCGCGTTCGCGTAGGCGTAGGCGTTCGCGTCGGTTTAGAAACCATGGGGAACAGTGCTTGTGGACACGCTCGTCAAAACGCAGC
>JAUESI010000003.1:14811159-14831388 GCA_032275145.1 Synergus laeviventris | reverse complement strand
GAGAAATAAAAAAAAAAAATTCTTAAAAACGTTGTTTTTCTTGGTCAGGCCGGAAACTTATCAATCCACCCTCGTATTACACTCATTTCACTTTATAGTGCCGCTTACAATAACGCCGATTTCTCGGCTTACATCTGACTGGTTATGCCCCCCCACCCCAGCGTTCCTTGATGCTAAAGGCTAAAAATTTCACCTTTTGGTCCAAATGTTAAGCTTTTAGCCAAATCTAGCAAAGAGTTTAGGAGAAAAACAAATTTCACACTAAAATAAGCATTTTTCGATCAAAATACATTTAAAACGTTACTCAACTCGCTTTTCTTGTCTGTACGGGTGGAATCTTGTAATTAATGCACTTTTAATAGACATGGAGAGTTGAAAATTTGCACGTAAGTCAGAAATGGATGACAATGCAATATAATACAGTGATTAATTAATTAATTAACTCGTGCAGAGATTGGTGTTTCATTCTTGTCACTGTTTTGACTGATTTAATCTTATTTTTCATTGTGATGACTATGGTATAAAATACTTGTGTCTATAAACCTGAGTTAATTTTACTTTTTACTCTAGATATTGTGTATCTCGGCTTATTTGAGTTCATTTTATTTATGTATTTTATGTTTTGTCAAAGTTTTATCATCAACTTTCAATAATAATTGGGGGAAAAAAACCACGTCTGATTTACAGTTTGCTGTAGGTATGTCGAAAAGTCAGGGATTTTTGAGAAAAAGGTCATGGAAAGGTCAGGGAAGTTAAAAATGAAAAGTCTGTGGCAACCCTGTTCATGTACGAACTAGTATAATATCTAAAATTTCTGTTGACTGCTGGGACTCCCCAGTGACCGCTCCGAGAGTGCAGGATATCCACAAATTATTCCGTTGCTATGTCCGGAGCTGCATTTACATGATTTCTCAGTAAATAGCACTTCGGTTATTATTTATACATGACAGTGTAGGTAACAGTTTAAATACATTTTCTGTACAGTCAAATATTCAACACAGATGTTATATATAATAAAATTTGGGACACACATTTCTATCAATTTTAAAATGATTTAAAATATAAATTGAATGTATTAACATTTTTTTTCCAAGAATATGCTTCACAATTTCTATATTAGCATCGTCGCCAGAGTTCCGGTCAGTGTTCAACAAAATCACAGCATCTCTAAGATGCTGCTTCCTTGCGTGATTTGCTATGTAGTATTTAAGGGCATGTATAAAACCGACACATGATCAATTCTTTTAAGGTTATATACATATATAACAAAATCGATTTCTGGTAGAATTTTTTAAAAAAAGAGCTATATTTAAATAATATAGAATAATTATTTATATGCTAAATTAATTTAAAAATTTTAACCATACCGATTCAGAGATAATTAATTTCAAAGTTTAACATGTAATTTATTGAGTAATGTATAGGCACTCTCCACATTTTTATTTATAGTAATTAAACGCTCTGGTAGAAAAATAAAAAAAATGTCGGTATTAGTGCTGCTTGAAAATACAAATTTTTGAAAAAAAACATACAATTTTTTGACCGTGTAGTTTCATTCATAATGTAATAAAAAATAATAAACTTTTTGTCACTTTCAAACGGATAAGCGTAACAGTATCGCGATCCGGCAACATTTTGTCCTCTCTCCAGCTTGTCTCTGCTCTACGTACTCGACACACACGCACGCAAAACAGTTGATCAACAATGGTTAGGTTTAAATTGCGAAGTTGTACAATCTACGAGTCTGCCACTGGCATAGTAGTGTTCACTATATGTATATATATATATATATAAATATATATACATACTACGAATTCTAAGCTAGTAGTGCACTGAAATTATCACCATGCGGACCCGTGAAATTTTATTAATATAGCATGGTTTGACGTCGCCCTACGGGATTCTACCATTTGTACGGGGATGCAATTTGCATACAACCTTAAGTGAAATTATTCATGAGATAATAATTTGAATGAATTTTCCATACCAGGAAAACGTAAAGCTAATCAAAAGAAGCATGTGCCTGGTATTAAAAATCTATATATGTATTAATAACTTCAATAAATGGTCTCTGTAAATCCTAATCATACAATTTGTTTCTGTTTAGCTAAATCAGGAGGACCGGAATGGCTATCTGACTTTCAAGAGGACGTTGATTTTCAGACAGGTTAAAATGGATTACGGAAGTAGTGTTGGGGCTGTTGCTTGCCCAGTTTGTACTCTTTTTCTACGTGAAGGAATCAGTTTACAAAAACACTTGGATACTCACCCTAAAGAGCAGGTGATTGAAGCTCTTATCAAAGCTAGTGCTTCAGCCTTAAATCAGCTACAGGATTCGCCACATCAATCACCATCATCACCTCCAAATCAAATTGCCACTCAGCCTCAGGCGCAAGTGAATTCAGCTTCTCATGTTTCCTCACAATCTCCATATCCTGTGGCGCCAGTTTTCGAGTGTCCGTCAACCTTAAATGCCGTACTCTCCCCGCCACAGTATGCCTCATTTAGTTATCAACAATTTATCAATAATGGAACTGTAATGATTCCTGCGGTGATGGCACCGCAGAACAATCCTATGATGCAAATGCTTTATTCTCCGTATGGCATGTATCATCAACAACCAGTTCCTACAGTTCAAATGATATCACCCGTAACTCCAACCGCTTCTACTGCAACAGTGAACACAACAAACACTGCTAGTAGATTCAAACCTACAAATATATTGTCAATCAATGATTCCCTTATAAAAACGAGTCCATCTGAAAAGTATACTTGCCCTGAAACTAGACCTTTGTTACCTGAAGTTATACAAGAAGATGAAACACAGATATTGCTTCCTGAGACATCTTCTCGTTCAACTACATCTAAGGAACGATCAAGTCGATGTGATCGGACCATGGATAGTCAATCGGACGTTGAATGCCGAGAACAAATACAAGTTTCCAATGAGGAAGAAAGAAATGACGCATCATCTACAGATCAACGAAATTATCAGGATATCGTATCTCATGAAGTAGTAAATGATCAAAGGGAGAGAATTCAGTTGAGTATCGACAGCAAAGAAACTTCGACACGTGAAGCAGTAATTGCAGAAAAATTCCCTAGTGTATCTAAGTTATCTAAAAGCTGCGACAGTGTCCTTGATGAAGATTCTTTAGATAAAATGGAAGAAGTAGAAAAGGAGGAAGATCAATTAGAAGATGACAAGTCTAATTCTGATGAACAAGATGACTGGAAAAAGTGTTTCCGTTCGCGAGTCTCAACAGCCAGTGAAAGTGATCTAAATGAGAATCAACCAGAAGTGGAACAACTGGAGCATCTTTTAATAACTATTATAGGGTCAGAATATGATGGTGTCAGTGTAGCACAATCCAAAAATTGTCATACTATACGAAAAGCCATCAAGTCAAGGGAAGTAACACAGACAAGTGGAAGCCAAAGTGATAATGATTGTTCGCCAACCAACTCCGACTTTAATAAATCTTTTTCAATGGGTAGTGATAATTTAACAAATAACTTGGATCGTAATCAAACTTATCACTGTAAAAATAGTGTGTCCGCACCTACGTCTCCTATTTTCTTTAAAAAACCTCATAAATCTCATTCACGTTTGTCACTAAGATCTGACTTTGGATCCAGTGAAAATGTTTCTATGTATCCAATTGGTTTCGAGGCAGCAGTTTTGCATAATTACGCATTTTTAAAAAATGAGAATGATAGCGATGATGCTGAAATAGAGCAAATATCTTCTAAGGCCTTCGTAAAGGAATATCATGAGGTTGAGGAGGAACGTGCTATGTCACAAACGCCTTTTTCCGACACTAGCAGTAATTCTGTTATACGAGTACGCCGCAATATTCTTAGTAAATCTGGTTCACCACTACCTAATCATCTACTTCATGATATTGACATGAATGATATCATTTGTAATAAAGAAGGTTATGATCAGAGCGATTCATCAACAGAGCAAAATCTTATCAGCTCAGAGTTACCAGAGGCGAAAGAAAACTCTATTGAACACACAGATTTATCCCGAAACCCTCTTGAACGATTAAAGGTCAAATGTGAAGAGCGAAGTTGTGCGAACACAACGAGCAATTTAATTCTTGATTCTCATAAACGGCAGGAGTTTGCCATGTCAGAGGATGTTTCACTTGCAACAAACACTACATCTAGAAATGAACCTTCGAAATTATCAGAGTCAACTGAACCAACAACAAGTACGAATTCCAGGAATCGCGACGACAACAAGATCATCTTTCAAAAACCAGCTACGGAAGTTTTCCATATAAACGAAGATGCACATAGTGGCCCTATGAATGTTTTCGAATTTGATGGTTTACAAATATTGGTACCCAGTACTTTCATAAGTGAGTCTTCAGAAAAAGCAATTAGCGGGACGAGTCAACAATCTTTATCTAGTAGTGAAGGCGGAACCGGTCCCGATGAAGAGATAAAAAGTATCAATATGCGAGCAGATGAAAGTATGCCACCTAGAGGTGAATTATCAGAGCAAGAAAGCAACGAATGTACAGATCAATCTACATGGCAGGTTAGTTTCTTTATTATTCTTTTTATTTATAGACGAATTAAGGGAGGAGTCTCAAGTAAATTTAAAAAAATTCATCTTTAACTATTTAATGAAATGAGTTCAAAATTTAATGTTATTAAATACTGATGTTAATTTCTTGGGGAATTTAATTATCTGTAAATACACGCAGGGGCAAAATCCGTTCTATCCGTTATTTTTTGAGTGCCCTGGGATGTACTGCCGGTGGACTTCTTCAAAAGGTGCTAACGCCTACTCTTAACTTTTGAAATACTCCTTGTTTCTTACTGTTTTATCTCGAGAGGTTAGTCATCTCGGTTTTTCCATAAGAAAAGCTATTCCTAATCACTCTTCGTGAAAAATTTTGAATCCGTACAAATTCAGTATTTCTTTACGCCAACTTTATTAGCACGATGGGCAGCTACAGTGACGGATTTCATCTCTGCGGCGTTGCAAGACGGCTTCCCGGAGGCAGATTGAGAAATGACATGGATGGTTAGGTTTCTAAAATATGCGTCAATTCCGACTCGAGCGTGGGAATTACTGTTTCCGATACAAGCTCCGTCGGTAAAAACACTAATGATACTGACATTTTTCTTGGCGTCATTAGAGACGGACGAGCTTACTTCAGGTATAAAATTGAAATCGCAAATAAGTTCTGGGTTTAAGGCTCTTTTGATGAACCGTGCTCGAGCCTTTTTCTTGCCTGTCCTTGACGGCGTTACCTGTTATAACTGTGTCAGGTGTCCGGTGTGAAGACAGAGTACAGACAGATCTTTCTGCCCTACGGATGAATTCTTTCAAAGGGTGTTTAGGGATCGATCTATATGAGTATCGATATAAAAAAGGTCTCGTGACATGTCGTCAGTACAATTGAACACAAATACGCGCTCGAGCTTCGTGATATAAAAACTCGACCGGAAAACGGAAAATATACAAAATTAAAAACGGAACTGATCCGGCGGCTCAGCACCTCGCAAACACGAGACACGCGGCAACTCCTCGAGGTCAACGAAATAATTGATCGCACACCGTCTCTGTTCTTGCGTTAACTGCAAGCACCCTTGGATCGACTAGGGGAGCTTGCTGATACGGTTCACGACACAAATTCTCGCAGCCATATATTGGAAGCCTCAACCTCGAAACCAATATCAGCGATGTTCCATCACCTCACAATTATCGTAATCGCTCCCGTACTCGTTCTCAATCGCGTAAACGTCAACGCAGTCGCTCGCGTAGCAAACCTTGTGAATTTATGTGCTATGAAATCGCCTCATACGGGTTTGAGAACTTCCCCCTGGATCTTAGACTCAGGCGAACTTTCAACTGGCGATTTGTTGTTGCCGTCGTTCGAAAACCTATCATCGGAGAGAATTTATTGTACTACTATGGACTTCTGGTGCATGTTAAGAACAAACGCTTCATAAATAACCTCACCAGGCACTCTTTCTAAAGAAAGCGAAGGAGTTTCAAGGCTTGCCTGTAGCTACTATAGGAAGCGTAACTCCAGGACGATTCCAGATAAGCATCCTGTACCTCATCTTCAGGACTTCACTGACTCTTTACATGATTAAAAAATCTTTACCACTATCGACTTGGTCTGCGTTTTCAATCAGATCTCTTTTGACTCAGAAAGCATCCCAAAGACCGCCATAACCACATCGGTTGGGTTATTTGAATACCCATTTATGTCGATCGGCCTTCTGAAACGCAGCTCAGACCTGCCAGCGTTTCATGGACGAAGTTCTCAGAGGACTAGACTTCCTCAGTAAAATTCTTGGATTATGTGGTAACACATCAATGTGATAAAACACAGCCAGAGAAGGTCGAAGCTATATTAAATTTTCAGTCATTGTTAGGTGGCAAAGGGTTTCCAAGTCAATTTAGTCTAGGCTGTTTTAAGACAGTGTACCCCTTTGCTAGGTAAACGGTCACAATTCAGTGTGTCGGTCGTGTATTAGGTGAATGTTAGTGGTAAAAGGTTTTCAGCATTGTTATAAAGTTTGAGACGCCTAATCTGATGATATTTCAGACTTAAGTAAATTCCAAAATCCTAAAGCAGATTTTTTTAAACAAAATTTTAGTTTTTTTTTAAAATCTACCCTTTATGTCGAGAGGAACTTGCAGGCAGTATTTTCCGCTTATGACCTTCGTGCGACGCATGAAATTTTGATTTTATATAATTTTTCAATACCCTAAAGAAACACCTTTTAAACTCCGTGGTGGGAATGGGGAATTTTTTTATTTTTCGAGAAAAACTACTTTTTATTTTGAGAGTAACACCTGTGCATGCAGTTTTTTGCACCTACGACCTGAAAGGGGATACATTTTTGGTTTTCGAACAAAACCGATCGTTTGTGATGACGCTAATGAGTACTTGATCCACTTTACCGAATTTGAGCCTTGTGCGACGTACGGATTGTTGCACCAGTCACTTGTTCTCGTACTAGGTGATAAATTCATTCCCTGACATAGAGTTCTGCTGTCAGTAGAGAGATCAGTCAGTTTGACAAGCACTGGCACCTCGAATTTATCAATTTGCCGTTACCGGGGAACTGCCAAATTGTGCGACTGCATTCATATTTTACAGCTCGCCGCTGCTCGCTTGGGAGGATGCGTCGGCGCACTACCGAGTAGCGCGGAGGTGGAAATGGCAGACTTTCGCCTCGTTACGCGTGGATTGATGACGCGTAGGAGATAATATGTATGTATCGAGTTTCGATAACGGTCGATACACAAAATAAAGATATTTGATCTACAACTTATGATAGGGGACTTTTTACGTTAATTTGATAAAGGCATCCCCAAGGTCTGTGCAATATTTCAGCTAGTTACCTCAAATTTCCTTTGTCGAGGGAAATTTTTCCTCCGTTGACTGGACTAGTTTCCTGATTGAGAGACATTGTAGCCTTGCGCTTTAACGCTATAGAGGCACCTGTGGGTGCCGCTATTGTATCAAATTTCTTTCTATTTGTTTATAACAGTTTAGAAAAATTCTACCTTTATAGTATTTTTTCATATTTTCTCCGTTTCAAGTTACATTGTTACTGCAGAGAAAGCTCAAATAAATACCTAGCAACCAAAATCAATTGACCAGGTTATTATTTGTAAACACCAATTCCGACACAAATTTAAGTCGTTCTACCATAATGCAAATTAACTTTAAGCTTTAATAATACTTGGTTTTTTATTGTTATAGATTTACATTGGACAAGAAACATCACGTATGTCCACATCTTATGATCTTATGGCTCGCGAAACTTGGGATGAATCTGAAGGTTCGGATAATGAGATAGGAGGATCTCTTTTGGATAGCCGATCCTTAGCGACACATTTTACATCTAGTCTGTTTTTAGATCGTGATAGAAAAACGCCGACGCGGCGAATTTTCAAATGCTCATTCTGTACTGAAGTTTTTGAATGTCCCAAGGAACGTAGAGTTCATAGCACAACTGTTCACAAAGACGCTGGTCCTAGTAATAGTAGAGATCCTACTGAACAGACTGAAACGAAAGATATTAAGTTATTGGATGGACGTATGAACATGTTCGAAGACATTTTCGTAGCAGGATTACATGTTCCACAAACATATCATCAACCACTGTTACATCAGCTTCAACCACCTCAACAATTAGATGTAGGAAAATCTGAAAATGATAAAAAGATTGAAAATTTAAGAATTCCCACCTCAATGGACATTATTTGCAATATTTGTAATCTGAGTTTTACTAGTGAGAAATCGTTACAAATTCATCAGAGAAGAATGCATATTAAAGAATCCGTAAAGCGCGTTAGGGAAAATGCTAAGTGCCAGATTTGTAATCAAGAATTTCCTTCGGTTATTTTGTTTAATGCACATTTAAAAATACATCCTCTAGAATGCGGTCAGTGTGGAAAATATTTCTATAGGAAACAAAATTTCAAATTACACGTGAAGCGTCACCTTGGAATAAAACCCTTTCCTTGTTCAGTATGCGACAAGGCTTTTCTTACGAAGCAAAAGCTAGATGAACACACCAATGGACATACAGGAAATGCTCCCGTCAAATGCAACTTGTGTAATGAAACTTTTCGAAGATACTCGAATTTAACTCAACATAAGAACAGACATCATTTGCACGTGAAGAAAAAGTTGAAGGACTACATATGTCACTGTGGCGAAGTATTTCATACAAAGAAGAAACTCGCTTGGCATAAAGAGACACACGATGAGAAACCAAAGTCGTGTACGTATTGTAATGAAAGGTTCATTCACATGGCTAGCCTAACTCGTCACATGCGACGTGCTCACAATCGAAGATTCGTTCCTGATGCTCAAAGGGAAAGTGAAAATGTAGAATGTCCGATATGTAAATGCATTTACTTACGGTCTTCTTTAGCTGTACATATGAGAGTGCATAATGGCGAACGGCCATACGAGTGTCAAGTTTGCTCTAAAGCTTTTAGTACGAAATGGAATTTGCAATTGCACAAATGGACGCATGCAGCGAGAAGTACTAAGCCATTTAAATGTAATCAATGCAGTGCTGCCTTTTATCGACATAGTGACTATACGGCGCACATGAATTCTCACAGAAATGTACGGCCTTACACGTGCAATTATTGTGGAGCTCAGTTTATACGTAAATATAATTGTCTCAGGCATGTCAAGGAACATGAAGAGAATAAATCTTATACATGTGATACATGTAACAAAACTTTTCATAGATCGTATTACCTCAAAGAACATTTGCGTGTTCACTCGGGCGCAAAACCATATTCGTGTCATATTTGTGGTAAATTGAGTAGTACTAAATCCAATCACAATAAACATGTGAGAATTCATCACGCACGAGAACCTGTAAATACCGAAAATTAATCTGCTTCGTATGCATGTTCATATTAATTTTTTAAGTAGCTTTTAAAAATGTATGCCTCTTAAAATCTCTAGTAAAATGAAATTGACTTATTGTCAAGTGTGCCTGTGCGGCTAAAATTAATTATGATTAAACTATTGAATTTTCAACGGAAAAGTTTTACCTTATTTAAATTACCTTGTGTGTTATCACACGAAATCCATTATATTAGCATACAATAAATATAATTATGTAAATAGAATTTAAAGGCAACCTGCTTTTATAATATAAGGGACCATTGTGGGACTAGGATTTACTTGTCGAAAAAAGTCTTAATGTTTCAGTCCTAATGTTTGCACTGAAAGTTAAATAAAAATATTGATCCATGGCTGCTAAAAAAATTTGAGTAACTTCTACTTATTGTTTTAAAGACTGGTTTTAATTAGACTTAATTATATCTATAATTTTCAGTACATTTTATCTTTAAAGTCCGATCAATTCGAAGTTATTGAGATTTATGTTTTTCATTTATGGGAATATCGGAGTTCGAGACTATAAAAGAAAACCTGACGTCGTATAAGATGTCTTATCAGACTATTATTCGCAGAACAATATTTAAATAATTTTAGATTGTTTATAGTGCATACATATATTCATTGAACTCAACGTAATATAGTATATTATGCACCAAGGGAGGCAAGCGTTTTTTTTGTCGACAGTTGTAAACACCTTATGAGACAAAAATGCCCTCTTCCCAAAGTGCCTATTTCATTTTCTTGTACAAATGACCAATAGACGCTAACTTTCGATTTCCTTCTAGCGCAAAATAGGCAATAGAAATACCAAACTAAAAAGGTGCCTAACACATACTAGCCCTCCTCCAGTTGTCGCTCTATCCTTCGCACCATCTAATATAGGTCTGTATTGACAGAGCAGCCTACTTAGAAGGCATGTTGACCACTATGAAGTGGTCTACCTGGCAACACCGTGTTACTGATGTACCTCTCTACCAGCTTTTCCCCTACTTTTAATGTGAAATATGTCAAGCTTACCGGTCTAAAGCCCTTGGCAGGTACCCGGTTTTAGCAGGAAAACTACTCCGCTGCCCCTCCATACCATTGGCACGTACCCCAATGCAATACTTGCCCTGAGGACTTTCGACAGCGTTAGTCCTTAGTGCTTCCAGCCCCTCTTGTAAGAGAGCGGCGTGTACCCCATAGTTTGATGGAAATTCTTTACGTCCCTGGAGTTCCTCCCTGAAGA
This sequence comes from Synergus laeviventris, assembly GCA_032275145.1. NCBI lineage: Eukaryota > Metazoa > Arthropoda > Insecta > Hymenoptera > Cynipidae > Synergus > Synergus laeviventris. Next base: position 14,820,741 of record JAUESI010000003.1, on the reverse strand, counting down.
CTTCCCACTTCGTCTTTCTCGGGTACCTCCGGTTTTCCGAGGGTCAGCCAAAACATCAGTTGCCGGGTGGTCCGGGAGAGATTCCTCTGCGCATACTTTCCAGCCTCTCACCTTTCCAGCTAGCCCCCTGAACATAGCGTCACGTCAAGCACCTCCTTCTTGCTTTTGATCTGGAGGGTAGGTGTATTGCCTCGAATTAAGATCTCCAGATCCGTTCCCTCTATGAAATCCAGTAGGTCTCTGCCTCTGTCATTGGTATGTGTGTAATGCTGAACTAGCTCCTCCACTTCACGTGGAGGTTGCCCGGTTACAGAATCTCCTGAAAAGTTGGCTGAAGCTATGTAAACCTCTAACCTCTTTCCTGTTTTACCCCTGAGCTTCATCTTAGTGACGACGAGGTCACTAGAGCACAAATTCAGCACCAGTAATGCACCTATGTCTTTGACAACAATGCATGCTCTTGATACGTTTTCTAGGAGGCCTATAAATAAACTGCCACATCCATCTAGTCCACTAATCTTCTCCCTGTATCCCAAGGGTACTTGGATTAGGGATATGCTTGTTCGCATCGTAGCCATCGGTTAATACCGATGAGACGCCTTTACTACGATGTAAATTGATCTGCGTACACGGAATGTCCGACCCAGCCATTGATGCAGTTACATCTGGGATTCCTAAAATGAGGAGCCAACCTACCCCCGCAGTCTGAGCTATTTTCCCCTTGTTATCCTTGTAGATCCTCCATGCTCCAGTCTTCAGGGTCGGGTTCTGGAACTCCAGACGCTGCAACACAACTGTCGGATGTACCTCTACAGTACCACCATACCCTGAAGCCTGGTCTCCAGGTCCTCTCCGAGCATGAAGCTGAGGATCCTCGCCTCCATTCACTCCTTTTTCCAGGCGTCGGCAGCCTGCACCTCGATAGCCCCCGCCTTAAGAAAGGTATCGTCGAACTTGGGGGCGTGGCCCTCTCGGGGTAATGCATCAATATCTTTCGAGATTTCCACCCTCATCCTGTCTAGCTCCTCAGGGTTGCCCCTCCTCACCGCCTGGACAAATGCCCCCAAGTGGACCCCCTTGATTCGGCTTCGGTGCATTAGAGGGTCCTTTACACGGTTGGTCACATCAATATTTGGGGGGGCAGAGAAATCGCTTGTTCAATATAATAAATATTTCTATATAACAATAATTTGGTACATTCCTCTTTACCAATTCGATATTAGTTGTTCCTAATAGCCAATATTTCTTGGATTGCTATTCGGCTATGTACAATATACGATTCCTTCCAGGTTACTGTAATTCCTTCCATGTTAACATTGGTCCTTCCTCGCTAACCAGTTTCGAATGTAACCATGCATTCTTCTCCTTACCTGAAACTTAATTTACATCTACCCAACAGTCTTTAAGAGTCAAATACCTTTACGTGGGCAGCGAATGTATTCTGTCCTTGAGTGAATTGAGTAACATGTCAACAATCAATATGTGTTTAAACACACTGAACACCTTTCACTCTCTCTAATTTAAAGTCATTTACATTTCAATTCCCCACACTTTTCGTTTTAAGTTTTTCAATTCATTCATTATAGGTGATAATTTTCTTTTTATTATGAATGATCCTTCATACTTATCAAGAAGTTTACCGGCTTTACTTGACAATGCATTAGCTATCGTTAGGACTCTATCCTCCAATTTTAAATTCTTTTGGTCCTCTACGCAAATTATAAATTACCTTGTCTGTCTTTCATTGGCTTCATCCAAATTCTTTTGTACTTATCTACCTTTTGAAACTCTATTTCGTCTCACTCCTCTAATTCTGCCCTCAGAGATTGGTTCGGTTACAATTCCCTTCATCGCAAACTAAGTCCTCTATGTTTTCATCCCAAGTGGAGTGATCGCCATTTAAATACGTTATAATTATGTTTTATCGTTCTGTTATTCCAGTTACCAACAATTTCTTGAAAACAAAAGATTATCTGGGGCACAAATAAATGATCTCGTTACTTTTTTTTCTTTCTTAGCTCCATTCTATAGACCTGTAAGAAACACAGAACACAAGGACTGTACATGTTGCACTGATATGTCTTTTGGTGGAGATTTTTTCCACCTTCTCTCGGTTTGGGGTGGATATATTTCGAGGGTTTTTTACTTGGGCGCCAGATGTAACCCAATTAGCTTTATTGCTACTTACTGTAAAATTAAAAATGCACGCAGCAGTGTCGTCGATTCGATAGGACAGTGACCCTAAAATGCTGCTTCCGGCGAACTCTGGGTGGCGGCATTCTGGCTGCCTCAAGAAATCTCTAGGCGTGGTGGGCACCCTTGCAGGTTGCGTGGGCGTCTTGGATATGGCAGTATGGTTGCACGAGAGAGAGAGAGAGAGAGAGAGAGAGAGAGAGATAGAGAGAGAGAGATTCCGCTGTTGGTCAACAACTACATCGAGGGTCAGCGGAGACGAGAACGTTTTATGTCTTTTATTAATGCTGCAAATGTTTGCAAGCTTAATTTATAAAAATATTCAAAATTAAGGGCAGAGTTCGTTATAGAATTTAAAGAGAATTTAAAGAGAATTGAAGAAATAGAAATAAAAGACTAATAATCCTTTGACTGATGTTATACGTTTTAACTTTTGACTTTTTATACACTCAAGGAGGAATTGTTATCAATTTTAAGTAAAAAAAAACAGTTTAAAGACGTAAATCTAAATAGACATTCAGTATAGAGTATGATAATTGAAGACGTGTCAAAATGTGACAAAATAATATGGTGCCTACTGAAATAATTACAATTTTTTTTATTTTTTTACCATTTACATTTTTTTCAGTGAATGTAGGTCAAACACACAATTTATTTATATATTTCTTAAATAATGCCGACATTGCGGGACTTGAAATATGATTAAACCTCAAAAAAAAACAATTTTTAAAAATAATTTCAGTACAAAAATATGATCTCATTATTCACATTTTTAAACAAAATGTATTAATAATAGATTATTTAATTTTATACGACTTTTACTTCCTTACCTCAGCTTTGAAATTTGAAATTTAAAGATTGAAGTAGAAAAATTAATGTTAAAGAAATTATTTATAACCTTAGCTTCCTTACTTTTGAATTAAACTGAATTGAAAAACTGGATTTTGTCAACTCTACAAAACCCTTCTCTATCAAGAAACAAAATTGTAAATAAATAATAAAAACAGCTCTGTAGAAGAATTTTGTGAAGGCGGTATTTATTTCATTTCATAATATTTTGAAAGCGAGTGTACTGTATACATGTTATCACATACACATTTTAGCTTTCACATGGAAGGGAATATATTTTTTTAGAATTTGAGAAAGAATACAAACTTAGAATGTTTACAGCATTTAAAGTATAGACATTCGACTTCTCAGAAGTATAGTTAGCAATAAGTGCATCTGCCATTCTAGCAACGATCGCAAATTTCATGATGCATGCTGGTTCATTACTATTAAACTTTCCATTTTGACCGTTAGGATAAAAAACATAATATTTTCCATAATGTTGTGCGACTGCCACCGTCACATAATTTGTATGTAAAATTCCACAATTATTACTTTTAAAAAAAAAGCCAAGTGATTCTACAAGATCGTAGAAGAAAAATAATCCAGTCATAGTGTAATTGTGTACATGTATGTAAGCGCGAAAATCGCCAATAATAAAGACTTTCTGCAATTCGGAAGGTGACAAATTTCTTGAAGAAATTCTACGCAATCTGCAACTATCATGATGAAGCAAGTTTCCATACATAAGGATGGCATCAATTATATCAGGTGTCCAAGCAGACGGAACATGTATGAATCCAACAACGATTGCCACAACAGCTATGGCAGTACTTTGTAGACCTCTGTGATTTTGAGCAAACATAGAATCATTCATATTTCGTGTACCACGGAGAATTCCTAATTCTTTATCTTCATAATTGTAGTTATTTATTGCCTTAATTCCAGAAAAAGTAATTTTTTTAATCTTTGAGCTGGAAATAGTAGAAATAGTGGATAGCTCGCAAACATTCAAATCAACTGAGCAGGGTAGGGATTTGATTGGTGATGTATTAAAAATAACTCTATGGATTTCAAAAGTGGAAAATTTTTCACTGCCCTCGAGGTTATTATAGATATAGCTGTAAAATGGTTCTATGCAGGCAAACCATGCAACACAGGAAGAACTAGAATCATCAAAGACATCTTGGTTGTTAAATGTGTAAGAAGCGTATATAAAATAAACTCCAAGTTGTTTCCAAATAGCTATCACTTTACGGCCCATCACAAGCAGTCCGGAATTAATATTTTTAAAAAATGTTTTTATTCCTTCTTCTAATAGTATAAGTGGTGGAGGAATCAAAGATCCCCGTTTTATCTTTCCCTTTTTTTTCTTGCGGTCTGGTTTCTGTTTCTTTTTTTCTTTCTTCCCTTTAGTTTCAGGTTCAGGTGGTGGTGTAGAAACTTTTCCACTTATAATAGGATCACTTACATCCGCAGTGAGTACATTATGTCCCAAATGGAATACTCTGATAATGTCATCTGGATTCAACTTTTGATTTATTGGGTGAGCCTTTAAACTCTCTTGATAAAGATTATTTCCGACGGATAAAATTTCATCTAGGGTACTCTTTGTCCACGTTTCAGGACTTTTAATGACGGACATACCAAGAGCTGTTATACAATTTGCAGCAGCCTGTCGGTTTCGAACTTTCTCAGAAAAAATTTCAGAAGCTTGATGACTAGAACCTCGTAGAAGCGCACGTGCTTCACCTTGCATTCGTTTAAAAGCATTTAGAGGCGGCAAAGTAAATGGATAGATCGCTGGACTGGGATCAAACTTCCAAGGTGCCATTTTATTCCAATTGACCACCTGCATTGCAATAATTTCGAAATCTATTATATCGAAATCAATTGAAAGTTGATTTATGAAATTGGTAGTTTTATCAAAACGCATTAGTTGCGATTTGGGTGAAAAACAATAATAAAAATTCTGATATTTCCATAAAGCAAAATTTGTGTCACCATTAACAGTCAAAATTCCAGCAGGGTACTGATTAAAGAATTTATTTAGTCCCGATAAAAGATTTTGAATTTTTATTAAATTATTCTCATATCCTCCTGACTCTACACAATCTTTAATAAAGAGATTTATTCTTCTGTCAGATAAAAGAATTTCAGTGAGAATTTGGTTTACTCTAGGAGTGGTGTAGCTTTCAAGTCTAGCAACACACTTTGAATGTAGTTTATCTCCGCTCACAATGACTTCATCAAGAAGTTCTGATGTCCATTTGTGTGGTACATAAATGTTTGAAAAGATTATTCCCATTACTGCTATTGCAGCACTTTGTTTGCCTTGATTTGCTTCTTTAAATCTCTCATCAGTCGATCCAATATTACCATTAATGAACCAAACACCTTCGGATTCCTTTTCAAAACTATACCACTTGCCATCAGTTGATAATTCCTCATGAAATCCTTCTTGGCCAGTTAGCCTTTTTTCATAATTGTTTTCTATTGAAATAGTGTCGATAGAAAAATCAGCATTTTCGATACCACCTGAAGTGGACAAAAGATCAGAAGCTAGTGCAGGAATACTTGTAAACCATAAAACTGCAGCAGTACCATTTTTCTCGTTTTGAATTCCTTGGCTGTCTCTGCCTTTGGGATCCATCGTGAAAAATACCGAGTCTTGTCTCCAAATTGGCATTATTGTCTTTCCCGTTTTAAATATGCCTAAATCTTTCTCAACAAAAAATTCTTCCAAAGTTTTTGACAAATTATTTAATTTTCCAGTAACACTATTTTCTTGAAGCTCAAAACGGATATGATTGACGCCTATACTAAATTCATTGGAAATTTCTGTTGGTAAAATCCAATCTCTTGTTTCTTCACCTCCCGAAGCTGGCAAATTCTTTATATTTTCGGCTGTAATATTATCACCCAGTTTTAGAATATCGTCAAGCACATCCTTTGACCATAAGTGCGGATTATGAAGTTTTGTCATTGCAAGAGCAACAAGTGCATTTCCTGATTGCTGTTTATCAAGAGTTGGTTGATTAAAAATCAACGCATTACCTTGACTGATAGTTCCATTCAAACACGCTGTCTCTTCATTAATACTCAAATATTGATAAAGATTAGGTTTTACAAATGTTCTTTTATCCTCTTCCATTTCCTCATTTGTCATTATGTTTCCCACCTGAGAAATGTTAACACCGTGAATTAAAAACTCGACATCACTTTCTGTACTATATTCAAGATTAGTATTAATAATTTTTGTTAAATCTGCAACATTCAATAGTCGTATTACACAATCGAAAAGTTCACTCTTCTCTGCTGAGTTCTTTTCATTTTTTGGATTTATCAGAAATAAATAGTATGTTGCTTTGGTGGCATCGTTAGAATCAAGTTCATTCCAAATTGCAAAACTCGTTTCATTTGCTTCAACTACACCGTATTGATATTTTTCAAAAAAATTAATTATTGCTTCTTCTAAAATTAAGTATCCATCTTTTTCTTTGACGTTTATAGTGTCAGCAATAATTGCCTCTTCGAGTTCTAAAATTACTTTCTGATTCTTGACATACAAAACTTTTTTGTAATGTGAAAAATCGAATTGTTCCGAATCTCGACTTGAGGGCATGCACCATTTATAATATTCACCTCCTTCGCGTCGTACGTCGTCCAATATTTCTTTTGTCCACTGAGATGGATCTATTTTCTTAGCGAATACTAGAGCCAATATAGCAATGGCCATGTTTAGAGTTCTTCGATTTTTATTATCTAATTCTTCATCGTCAAAGTCTAATCCTCGTAAATGCCACGTTCCACTAATTTTACCAGGTTCAAAAAAGTTCCAGGTTTGAGTACCAGGTACATAATTAGCTATATCAATACTTCTAATAACGAAACGTATATTTTTCTTACCGCCAGGAATATTCTTTATAAAATGAGCTGTAAGAGAATGGACATCTGAAAATTGGATTACACAACTCTTACCATTCATTTTCTTTTCTTTTTCCGGTACAATATCCTTCTTTGCCTTCCCGCTCTTTTTATTTTCTTCAGTCACATGTAAGCCATTCGGGTCGCATTGCCCTGGATCAAACATGTAATAGTATTCATCTTGCGTCCAAATAGCTGTAGCCATTACTGCTGTTTCAATTATTCCACTATTATTGACTAGAAAGAATTCTTTCACAGCCTGCTTTAAATTCAAAACGAATGTTTTTCTAGAACTTAATGTGCCATCAATTGTTAGGATATCCACCTTAGTTATCATTTTTTTATTTTCAATTTGAAATGTAGTACTGTTCAGATCAACAGCAGTTAATTCTTTTATGCTTGGCTTTTCAATCTTGAACTGCATATAAAGAGCGTCACCAAGAGATAGAATTTCATCCAATGTTGATCTTATCCACGTTTTAACAGGATTGAGTTTATGCATTCCAATAGATAATAAACAATTGGCAACATTCTGAGCTCCCTTGCCTTTATAGATTTCACTGCCTGCATGTGTCCAGCCGTGTAAGATGGATAGACCATTTAGTTGTTTAAATGTTGTGGGAATATTCACTCGTAGATCACTGTACGTATAATCCATGTCGAAAGAATTATGAACGGAAAGATTTTCTACAGTCATTTGTTGATCAGTAAAACTATTCGATATTTTAAGTGAAACAGGAATTCTTTGAATTTTTGATGTTTTAATAATCTGTTTTTCAGATTTTGTAGGAAAACAATTTAAGTTTCTTTGTTTAATTCCAACCTGGTTTAACAGACCTAAATTGTTTATTCTGATTGAGGTTATACCTAATATATTAATTCTGTCAATGTAATACTTTGAGTCATCCTTTTTATTCAAATTGCTAAGTATCAAATCCAAAAGAGCATTTAAACATTTGAATCTCATTAAACAAGCTGATCCATCGCAATGCTTAGATCCATCATCAGCACAAGGAGCAGGATCAAAGTAGAAATATTGATCGTTTCCATGGCGCCAAATTGCAACTGAAAAATTCTGGGTGGTTAAAATTCCAGCTTCAGCAATCTTAAAAAAATTCTCTACACCGTTCATTAGATCTGGGCAGTTACTATTTTCAGAGAAAAGGTTTCCGTTAAAAATATTTCCTGTGGCACAAATTCTACACTTATATTCATCGATAAAGAATTCTGGATATACCATGCTTGATGTCATATAAGCTCCTGTATGTACTCTATTCTTTGTACAGCTGTTTCGAAAAATCCTATCACCATAAACAAGGACACGATCTATGAAATCTGTACTCCAATCCTCAGGGGGTAAAATATTGCCAACAACTATTGCTGCTACGGAAGATGGAACAGCTTGCCGACCTCTACTTCCTGTAGTGAATCTCTTATTATTCATTGCGAAAGATCCTCGTATGATTGCAGAACTTGGAGTTAAAATCCGGAAATGGTTCCAAAACTTCCGCATACTTTTCTGATTTTGCCTATTTATATATTTCATATTGTAATCACCTTCCTTCAGATCATCATTTTGAGCTAGTTTTACACTTTTTTCTTTTCTAAAATTAAATGTAAGAGAAAGATCCGGTAATAAAGGAAATGAGAATATCTTACAGTAAATATAAGTTTTACATGCGTATTTCTTTACTTATAGAATTCCCACACACTAAGAATGAAATCCCTCCCATACACAAAATTTGACGACGTCTTTAGTACAATGCACGGAGTAGTAATTAGAAGACTTAAGGCTGTGAAAGGTTTTCAAAAAATTTTTAATTGATGTAGATTACTCGAATCCGCCAGTCTGCCATTCATTCGAAGGACAGATTCTGAGGCCACAAAAATACAAGGTTTGAAGTGCTTATTGGCAGGGTGGGGGGGGGGGGGGGTTGTATCAACATGAAGCAGACTGACTTTTTTTTTGAAAAAAAAAAAAAAAAAAATGAATTAGTTTAGCTAAAATGGAATGTTTAAATATGCGGCTACTAGAAGGGTAGCGGCAATATTTTGATGTTGGAGAGAAAAAGAGTGGGCAATACTTTATACATTTTTCCAAGTCCCTTATTAATCCATGACGAAGTCCCGCACTGTACTCGCGCGGGACTATCCACCCAAAAGCCCTAGCACTTACGAAAGTCGTACAAAAAAATTGGTTGAAAAATCGCGTGGGTTGACAAAAGTCTCTTGGAAAGATTAACCTTGTACACCTTGCATATATATAGCGGCTTTTACAATTCACAGTAGCGCCAATGACCAGTGGTAGAAACAATCTTCGAATGCATTATTTCCAGCCACTGATATATATATATATCATACAGGCTTCGATAGAGCTCTTCAATTCTGTGCCGAATTGAAGAGCCGCCATGTTGACGGTGTTTTGGTTCGGAACCATTCGGGTGCATTCGGGATACGTTGTGTTGTGAATATTGAAAATTTTTTATTGTTATTTTCCTTTATAACAAGTTTAATTTTTGTTGAAAATGGGTAAATATTGCTTTTACTGTGGAAAAACTGCGAAATGCAGCGGATTGAGGTATTTTCACAAGTAAGTACAGGACCTACAAGATTATAAAATTTGAGGTTAGATTT
>JAUESI010000003.1:14765565-14784220 GCA_032275145.1 Synergus laeviventris | reverse complement strand
CAGTCAAAAATGGTCTTGAAAAGGTCTTGATTAGGGGCAATTTAAGTCGGTCTTGAGACGAAAAATTTTTACTCGGGCTACCACCTGAGCCACCGATAGCTCTATTGCTTGATAAGGTAAAGGCAAATATTCTAAGACAAAAGCGAACCTTTTGAAGAAAAAGAATGTGCTTTTTCTTCAGGACATCGCACCTGCTGACACTTCGGTGATCGACATGGATAAAATTCACGAATTGCACTTCGAATTGCTAGGTCAGAAACTTTTGACACAACCCTCGTAGCTTACAATATGCAGAACTAAAGGCTGTACACATTAATACGTAGCTAAAGTTTTGAATTTATTCTTTATTTTATGAAAAAAACGAATGGACAAGTTTTGAACCCACATACGCCTTTTCTTAATAAATTGATTTTCGATTAATGAAAAATAAACTCATTCATTAAATTATTATTTATCCTCAGATAATAAATATGTGATAATGATTTTAGTGTTGATAACAAGATCAAGTTGTAGGACACTTTTCAAACAATAGTTATGGTTTTTTCTTATGGTAGTAAAATGCAATTGACTCATAAAGAATCTTATTTTACGTAATGAATAAGAAAAGATTGTTTATTGTATAAACAGCTTTATAAACCTAAAGGAGGCCTAGTCCGCCCTTATAAAAAAAGTCATCTATTTGTCTCTACAGGTCTATAAAAATATGTTTCATATATGCTCGTTTCATACTCCTTCAAAGACAAAACTTTCCTTCCTGGTCACACAATATACTATTATTGATGTCCTAAAAATAGGTGTTAGGAAATAAACTTACCTCTCTTTCTAATGTGGTAAATACGTGTTTAATATGGTGTGTAGATTTCAGTTACGAAAAGTAGTTTGTAATAGCATTCAGTAGGGTTACTCCTTCGCTTTGTTCCAGCTTTAGAAAGCTGCGTTTTTTAGAATAAGGAATGGGATCTTTTATCATTTACCATTTTTAAGATATAATGCTTCTTATCGAATAATCGTAGTATAAAAATAGGGGATGAAACGAAACCAATACCAAGTAAAATGAAGTTTTTAAATGTTATAAATAAAAAACTAAATTTCAGAGAGGATTTTTCCATAAATGAACAATATGTTTATTTTCTTGCTTCACCCCCAAACGGCAACCTACTAAACGAAATATACGGATCCTAAAGCGATCAATAAAAACTTTTCATTTGTTTATTAATTTCCAATTAGTTTCTGTCCATTGGGTTTCGAAATCGTCCAAAACAAGAACGCACGGTTCGTTTCAACCCCCGATAAAAACTTATATATTAGAAAGGATAATGTATGCAAAATACATTTGGGTAAATGTTGTGATGAGCAGCGCACGTAGACATGTTCTTCGGGCGCTGCATTAAAGTTTTAATACTTCTAAAGAAAACAATTTATTTTCTGAACGTTCAAGAAAATTTCATAGTAGTCGTAGCAAAAACATACCTATGTATTCTCACCGTGTATTTAAATATATTACAAGTTCAAAGATTTAAGAGAGATTTGCTAAACTCAAATAGCGCAATCTTGTTTGCTCAAACATGCGGCGAGAATACTGGTGTACATTCACTCATGGCTGTTGGTATTGAAACACGTCTGCCGTACTTTATTATGCAAAAGAAGTTTAAAAAAATTTCTTTTAAAATACGATTCATATACAAAAAGCTTCAGTCACATACGGCATTGCTCATTAAGATTAATTAGGACGCCTACTGTAAAATGGATATAAGTGAATTTCTGTCGATTTATGTTACAAATTCACATTTCACATTTCAAATTTCACATATATAACAAACCTAATGTTATCGTTGCAATAGATTTCAAATACACATTGTAATTACAAGTAATTTATTTCAGAAATGCGCCATATTGTACTTATTCCGTTTTGCACTTTGCGTCCTAATTACAATATATTTAGGGGCCTGAGTTTCTAGTATTAAAATAATTAAATTTAAATTTATAATCGAGCTAAAAATGAACTAGAAATAACTTTTTATATAGACTTATCACAATACAATAAATGAATTTCTACATTTTGATATTTCCAATTAGGGATTGAGCGTAAATGAGCTGTACCGTACCTACTAATTGCATTGTATTCCTTTTCAAAATGATAAAAAATATGTAAAAAAAAAGGTAAAGAGAAAAGGAGACACGAAATAAAGTCTCGAAAAACTGTAAAAAGTAACATCATCTCGAGGGGTCTTCTTACATTCTAAGTAATTGCGATGTGTGCATAGACTTTAAAAAAAATAACAAATTACATACAGAAAATAAGTATTTGACAAATGACGGTTGAATGAACGAACGAACGATAGTAAACGTTATCGCTGAATTTCTTAATTACGTTTGCGATAAAACTACTATTATAGAATATAGTACCTGGCACAGGAACATGACCTCTCAGTCATTGGCATCACAACGTAACAAGGACTACAAGCTGCCGCACGTCACTCGCACTTAACGAACACTTAATCACACGTTTATTACACACGATTCCTTGAGTGGGTGACAGCAGCTAGACACTTGGTCCTGAGTATTTCTGCATCATCAGTTATTACTTTTGACTTTACATTGTTCATATTGCTTTCACAAATCGGCTTTGGACATTAGTTAATTGACGATCGCTTAGCAAGATTAGGTATTGCACTTTCCTTTCTAAACCGATCGTGATACACTTGGAGACATTATCGCGACCAAAGGCACACGGATTTTCAGAGACTCCAGTTTACGATCATTAACACTTTCTATTATTGTTTAAGATTCACTTTCGACCGATTTACGGAATCAATGAATCTTAAACAAAAATCATCAATACAAGCCAATGACATGATTTGCGAAAGCCTCTGTTTTGCCGACGCAATCTCCAAGGGCCAGCAGTGTAATTGGCCGTAAGAGTTCTGAGTACCTAAGCTTTTAGAATCTACGCGTAGACAAACCCCGATGACATCAAACGGTACAGTCTTGTCACTTGGGGTTGGCCGGGGCTACGTAACACTAATCGCTGGATTAGAAGGACCCGAGGGCGCTGAACCTACCTCACTTTTTATACATTGCCCTGTCAACTGATTAACGCTTAACGGATTGTTAATGTCGTGGGGATTAGTTCCAACGGGATTCCGATGTGGAGGCGCTGTCTGCGTCGTTTGCGCGCCTAAATTATTTGAATTCGACAGAGATGAAGAAGGCACCGGAGGTGTCAATGGACACGGACATGGACTTGCTAAGCTCGATGGAGATGGTAACACCAAAGATGGACTAGCCAGACTCGACAATCCAGATAGACCTCCAGGACTGCTTAGAGATTCATCCTCTTCCGGAGTACCTGCTTCTCCCACACTGCCCAAATTATCCTCGGAATGATCGTCTTCTCCGTCTCCATCACCGTCACCTTCACCATCACCATCTCCTCCCTCCCCCATGTATCTGATACATTTCTTCTTACGTCTGCAATAAGAACACAATAAATTAGATATTTTCTCAAAATTGTCTCAAACAAGGATTGCACGCACACCATCATCATCGTCGTCATCATCATGTTTCTTTTTCTTTCAGTCAAAGCAAATACCCTACCAAACTTGAGATCAAACAATGATGAAAATGTACCGACATTTTTCATTTAATCTTTAATTTAATTTTAAAATAGGGCAACTTCACGCCCAACTCACAAAAAAAAATTAATTTCATCAATTATTTTAAATTTCTTATTACTCATCAAAAATTAATCATGTTTTCGTTTTTCATTTTTTTTGTTTGCAAAGATTGCAAAGTTTCAATAAAAACTTATAGTTTGGCTTAGTTTTAATTAAAATAATTGAAGCTATGAGTCAGAGTATGTCAGAAATATCAGCATTTGCAAGTGGTATTCCAATCTTAACAAAACTTTGCAATTTAAAAAAAATATCAATCGAATAATCAGGTATGATTATTTCTTTTAGTATTTGTAATAAATTGTGTAATATTGCATAAAATTTTACCAAATTGAATTTCAAAAATATCTTACAGCTTTTATCATGGATACAAAAATAAGTATGTGGTGTTTAAAATGCGAGAATCGCTTAAAAAAGTCAAGTTAACGATTTTTAAGCAATATCCAAAAATGTACACCCATGTTTATCAATATCTACCTTCTGGTTTGAAGTTAGGCTTTGAGAAAACTACTTCTTTCTACAGGGTGTCCCAGGTCTAACTGTTTGGACCTATATATCTGTATAGAGAAAGAAAAAGAAAATCGAAATTTTCTGTAGCAAAAATACATTGAAGTTTTAGTTTTTGAGTTATACAACGATGAAGCTGATTGATGTAGCTTCATCATTTCATAACTCAAAAAATAAAACTTCAATACATTTTTTCTACGGGAACTTTCGATTTGCTTTTTTTTTCTCTATATGGCTATATAGATCCGAACAGTTAGAACTGGGTCACTGTGTATATAGATTGCATGAAAAAAGTTTAAAACAAATTTTTAACGGATTATCAAATATAGCACAAAAACGAAAGGACTGAATATAAATAGATGTAACCATAAAAATACGGTATAATTGTTTAACATATAGAAACAGTTTTTTGAAATTTCAAATTCAAAATCGAAATAGAAGATATTATCCGATTTAAATTTCTTTATTCTACCATATATTTCTATCGGATGCTAAACTAAAAATTTTTCGCCCGGTTCAAACAATTCGATTTTGAAGTGATTGTTTATTTTTTTGTGAGTTTAGCTTCGAGTTTCCTATAGAGAAATAGGAAGAAAAAAATCATGTGTAGTTGGTGATTAAGGAAATAGAAATAGTAATTTTATTGCGAGTTCATTTTGTATTAATTCGTATAAGACCTTTCTTCTATTGGAAACGTTGAGAATATTAAGAACTTTGATGATGAATGCATCGAACAACCCACTCTTTAAGACTGGTCTGTAACATAAGCACATAACTGGAAGACCATGCATTCACTCCAAACCACGGTTTCACGTAAGAACTCATATACTAGCACTAGGAAACCAACAAAGAAGACAATAAATTGGCAATTTTTATCATTGCTAATGTTAATAAATAGATTTTTTAAATTACCTTTTGTTATTCATTTTATATGTTAAGTTAAGAAGACATTAATACAAATGTTTATATGAATCCATAGCCATTTTATTAAGCTTTCCAAAGTTTTGAATATTACCTTATCCTCAAAGCAATTTAAGTTCTTTTAATGTTGTTTTCAAAATTCTGCGTTTCAAAAACTTACAAGCGCTATATCAAGTTCTTTCGTGTGATGCAGTCTATTATTATAATTAATCAATTTGCTGTAAATACCATGCTGAACAAGTTAAGAAAAAACAAGCATCAAAACTGTAAAGAATCATAGCGAAAACTAAATCTTAACTACAAAAATATATCACGGCACGTATACAACGTTGAACACAACTGTTATACTAAGAAACATTCTACATGTCAGTTTACAGAAAATAAGATTTGGAAACTATCTTATTGCAACATTGAAGTTGATAATTTTATGTGAATCAGGTCTGGCCAGTAATACACTTCAAAGAAGATTGCAAATGATAGGCTTTAAATTGATGACGATACAAATGAGATAAATATCCTTGCTGTCTAGGTTTGATCTAAATTATTCAAATTTAATCACTCTACGTCAGCTTAGCCCTCTTCACGTGATAGCACCTCTCCACTCCTGATAATGCATCGGCGTCCTCAATGTTGGCCCCTTGGTCTACTGCGCGTGAGTAATTAAGTATATAAGAGGAACACGATACGACGCATCTTGTGAAACGTCCAGGGAGCCAACATTCGGAACACTGTCATGGCTTAAATTGTTACATAAATTTAAATATGTCCTCCTTTCAAGTTATCCATTATTAATATCGGAGATCGAGTGGTTTATTCGTATTCGTATTTCGAGAATATGATTTCCATGCTATGCTATATGTATTGACAAAGGTAGAGGATACCCTAGAATCGCTGGATTCTGCATGTCGAGATGTACCTATAGAATATAGAACTTGACAAATTGAACTTAGAAGAAAAGTGAGTATACTCTAGAATTTTTAGAAGGTTGTTAGAAATATTTTGGAACATTATTAGATGTGTCTACAAGATTTTTTAAATGCTTCTGATGATAGGGTAGAAATATGTATGAAGGTTAGCTTTTCCATGTGAAGGATTTTAATGTGTTATTGTTTTACGTTTTCTCAAGAAATAAGTTTAATTATAAAGATATTATTATGACGAAGCTAAAGTCTATAGTAATATTAATTGTAAAAAAAAGAATCTAATTTTAATGTTCTTATTACATGTTACAGGTATATCATGGACGTCGGATATAGCATAGAAATTATAAACCACTTCGTAGCTCAAATTTGCATGATCATGCCTTTCTAAAAGCCAGGAAATTGTTATTGGCTATCTCTGTCATAAATATAGGTATTTGAAATAATCAGAAATGGTGAAAAGAAATCGAAAAATCGAATTTTTCACATATTTTTAATTTTCCCCAAGCACCGTTGGTCAGTTTATTGTTTTTATAGACTTGTTTTATATAGTTCTTTTATAGTTCTTGTTATAATATACAATTGAGAACCTTTACCATTAAAAGTGTATAAAATTAATTCGGACTCTCTAGGTGGAAACAAACTCGCGGCATAGCATTTAATTAAGAAAAATGTAGAATGCCCTAGTGTTTACTGCAAACTTTACATTCAGGCTAAAATTCGCGTGTCTCTTCTAAACATGGGCGCTTTAAAAATATCCAGATAGTTCATAAGAATTTACCGGAAAATAGAAAAAACTTTAGTTTAATCACAGGTATTCTCAACAGTTCCACATAGTATTTTAAAATAACTTGACCTGCACCAAAAAGATGTTCACTTATTCTTTAAATCATATCTACAATTATTTGTTCTATGTAAAAACAAGCTATTCGTGATCACCGCGATCGTCAGAGAACTTAATATTATGTATTTTTAATACGGATTTATGTAAAATTTCTAGAACGCAAGAAGAAGCGTAATATAATACTCTTTTCCTTGAGAATACGAGTCCGTATGAGGCTCGCATTGTTTCTCAATTTTCTCTTAACCTCTCTACTCTTTGCACGTTAACACTCTAATGAGCTGCTGTATGAAATTGTTTTATGATTAATTGTAATAATAAAGTGTAATAAAGGCCTACAAATTAAATCATTTAGAGGTTTATAATTACTTTGGGGCTTTCTTTATAAAAACTTATTCCGCGAGGAGAGGGACCTTAGGGTGAAAAAATTGATTTTCAGGTTTTTCGTATCATCTACAGCTTTTAAATTGCTCTTTCATTATGAATAAAAACGAATTGTATTTTACCTGCATAATTGAAATTTTTAATTAGCTGCAAAAAGTAAAACATGAATCACCTATTCCGAGAAGTGCGGTATTCTACCGTCTCTTCAGTATGGAATAACTCAGATGAGTGTCAATCTGTTTAACAGATTATTACGTGCAGGCAGGTGCAGGGATAAACAAATAATTTAATAGCATTTTTTAAGCCAATCGTTTGGATACAAGGAAATTATTTAAAAAAGGATGACCTTTCGAAAAAAAATTAAAAATTATTTTTTAATATAATGACATAAAAAATTAAATGTACAAGTGACACGCCCAAATTGATGAAACCTAATTAACTAACGCAGAAAATTTTTCAAATTTGAAAACCTTAAGAGATTTCGTAATAAATTTCCTAACTTTATTGATGTTGAATATCGAATAACTAAATTAGAT
Organism: Synergus laeviventris; assembly: GCA_032275145.1. NCBI lineage: Eukaryota > Metazoa > Arthropoda > Insecta > Hymenoptera > Cynipidae > Synergus > Synergus laeviventris. The sequence goes on along the minus strand of JAUESI010000003.1, from coordinate 14,776,437 downwards.
GCCAAGAATACCTGTATGCCTGTATATATATTCATAATTACGTTATAAAGTTTTAAATATCCCTTCACACAATTTTGATTAACCAACCTACCTCACAGAATATATATTATCACCCTTACTATCAGAATAAAGAGAATTTATGTGAGGCAATCATACAAAAAGCAGATGATCTGTAATTCAAGACGATAATGCACATATATAGCAGTGAAAAAAAAATTAAGAATAAAAATTATCAGCTAATTTTTAAGACAATTTAATAGTGCAGATATAACACAAATATTTTGTAAATTAAAAATTTTAGCAGTAATATGGTAGGTATTACTTTTTCTGTCTTTCAAACCTAAAGTTCTTTTATGGTCACTTAATTTTTATTGCATTTTCTCCGATATTGTTTCCTTAATCCTTATCGTGCAAATTAGATTGTGAGTAACATTATACAACACAAATCTGAACATTCAATGCTGTTAGGAAAATCAGATTATTAAAAAATATGTACCATATCTTAGACCATTAATTAGCAGCTCCGTATGACTTAAAGTTGCGCAAAATCTTATTTTGTGATTTTCAAAGAAGCGTCCTCAGTTCAATGAAATATTACGCACTAAATTTTGCATTTTCATCACCATATATTTCTATTAAACTCAAAGTCGTATGAATAATGTATATGGATGCTTGGTCTTCTTTTTGATGTCGAACCACGCCATTAAGCTAAGCGAATTTATCAAATTTGCGTCTTTCGTATTTTTGACCGGATATTTTTAAGTATCATACTAGCCTATCAATGCTAAAATATTTTCCGCGCCTACTTAACGCTACATGGAGAGAAATCTGCTACGATTATTGCATGGCTGTAATGAGCGTTTATCATAAGACAACGCGCGTCTTACGATGGTTGCTTATGATGGTTGATACATTACTATAAATATTTAATTTCCTGAAATAGTTAGACTACAGAACACTGACTGAGTGTTACAATGTTCTGTTAGCCTAATTCAATCAGGTAATAATTATTAAGAGCGTACAAAAATCTGTTCGGGTCTGGACGGTTTGAGTATAGCTTTTGGGTTGAGTAGGGTTCGGATTGTGTTCGAGCTTTACGAAGAAGCTCTTCTTTGAAATAAAAATTTGAACTGAAAAGCATCAAGAACATACAAGCTGCGCGAAATATTTGAAAATCCGGACGTCTTTAAGAACCCGAAAGTTTTCGAGAATCCGAGCATCTTCGAGAAAACTCAAATCTGATCTGATCCGAAATTTCAGTTATTTTGCGCACCTTTAGTTATTTTAGAGAAGCTTAAGGATGATGTAATGGTGCCACAACTTCTGTAAAATAATTCTAATCCTGTCAAATACTCACTAATAGGTTTCAGAATAGGTTTTTCGTTTGAGAAGGAAACCAAGTTGATAATTTCTTGGCAGCACTAAGAGGGGAGAAAGGTTGTCGAACCTATATCGTCATTTTGCGGGTAAAGTAATATTTAAAATATTTTAAGCTACGGCGCGAGATGAAAACGTACAGGTAAATAAATATTTGACATAAGGGTGTTTTGCTATTGCAGTTGTTATTTCTCTAACTGTAGTTGTCATTATACTCTGCCATTATCGGAATTTATTCATTTCGCTCTGTAGCTTAAAATAGCACTTTTATTGAAAAATGAATGATATAACCTTTGAGATTGGTTTCATTCTACAGATTTTGACAGTATATTGGGAAATTTTCGAAAGTTTTCTCGTAATCCATGCCATCAGTTTTAACATTGAATTTTAAGTCGAAAATTTTTCCAGTAGTCTACGATCTATATTATTTAAGGAGAACGCGTGGCGTGCAAAACTTCAAAGAAAATACATGCCAAAGATAAACTTGATTAGACACTTTTAAGTATTAGCAGGTTCAAATTATTTCGGAATATTTACTAATATGAAGCACACACCAAAAACAAAGCAATACAATTGTATGCGGAAAATATTTAATTGCGTCAATTCTGAGTTTTTTATTTTTATTTTATTTTTTTTTTAATACTGATCTTTAATTTTCTAAATGATCTACGTAACTATTATTTTTAACGAAATAAAATTTGTTTATAAGGCTTTTTGTTTTTTTTTGTCTTATTAAAATTTGAAAATAATTGGTTGTTTACAAATAATTTGGTGCAATTTGAGTTCAGGGCCTATCACTCAAAATTGTCTCATTAATTCCATCTTTGGTGATTACCTATAGTTGATTTTAAGGAGTTGATACATTTTCAGTACCGAAACTTGCCACAAACCAAATTTATAACCACTTTATCTCGTGTATAAAACACCAGATATAGTCCTAAATCCACATGAAACGCCAAATCCAGCGTGGGTAAATATGGCGTTCGGGATAATGACATTCAGCGCCATTTACCGAACGTTTAATGAGCTTCACGCTAGGCCCACGCCTGGTTCGGCGTTTTATGAGAAGTTACTGCCAAGAATGATTTCTAGATCTGGCCCTAGCCAATTTCTTTCACACTTAAAAGTATGAAACTTTGACATGCTCCCAAGCAAAGAATCCCATGTTTTAAAAATGTTATTAAAAATCAATATAGATTAACGTGCAAGCTTTTAAAATTCTATAACAAAAATAAATGAAGATTTCAAGATTTTTACGGGAATTTCTTATGGTAATGTAATGTTTCAGATGTAATCCGATAACTTGAATGAATCTCGCATTGGAATGTAATACTAATAAAAATTTGTCTTTATAATGTTGATGAGTATAATTGTATAATTGTATAATTTTCTATTGACTGTTGATGCAATTTAAAGAAAGAATCTAATTGAATCAATCGATTGTATAAATTTATTGTGTACTATAAATTAAGGTACAATGACTTATACATGTACTGTTGTGCATATATACAAATTGATATGTATAGAAAAGGCATGTATGCATGATTTACAGATCAGTCATGCCAAGGGCCACACCGAGTAATATTGAACTAAAAATTGAAAACGATAAAACAACAATAAGCTTAAAAGAGCCACAACAATGAGAAACAATGCGAGCACTAGGAGATCGCTTAGCTGCTCACCCTGTTTCATCCGCTCGCAATCTTCGCGTTAAACCTTTCGAAGAATTGAAATTTAGCAATGTGCTAATGAAACTATATATGTTTAAGGATAAGAAAGCTACTAAAGAAAGTTATCGGCGAGAAACAAGCTGAGTGAGAGCCGGCGAACCCTTAGATCACTTTCGGGACTGACCACTGTTTAAGAAGAAGTGTTGCAGTAGAAGGGAGGCGATAGGCTTGACTAGAGATTAACATAAGTGGGTTCTTGCTGAGGCGAGGAGGCATTGGAGGCAGCGTTGGTATTTGACGGAGCAGCTGCGACCGCTACCGTTCCGCCACCACCTCCAGCTCCGACCCCGGCCCCTGCGCTACTTCCCACACCATGATGAATTATGCTCGCGTGGATGCCCATCCCCGCTCCATGCTCCACTGGGCTGCCAAAACCAACCACCAGCCATTAAAGGGGCGTTTGTAGTGACATTGTTTTATACAATCCCACCGCAAAAATCCATAACGAGTCGTCACCCACACATATTGACATACACACAGATTCAAATTGACAAAAATTATTAAGATCGTATTATATAGTTTTGACGTTCTGAGTCAGAAAATATGTCTCCCAACTGCGACCACCTTAAAGAAATCCAAGTACCAAATATCAAATAATGTTTTCTTCTCTTATAGTACGTGTAAACGTTTGCTTTAAAGGAGTCGAATTTAGAAAAGAAGTTCACATCGGGTAAACCTTATAAGTATGTCTGTGATCAATTATTGACTTTCCCAAGTATAAAAGATATGTGACATATGAGACAATCCCATACTTCAAGTATGTTGATAAAAGTGTAGCTGATATACCATATAGCTAAAGTACCTATGTATGTATCTAAACTATATATGAAATTTGAGATAATTTATAAGTATCACATTTACATTACAATACATTCATTGTAAATTATAGCTCGTTCGAAAATTGCAAAAATGCTCGATTTAGGTAATTTCGTGAATTTTGTTCGCAAGGGTAATGTCAAAAGAGACTGTGTTGCTTGCGATTTAAAAGAAAACAGCGCAACTAATTTTATCTTTGAGAATCATGATATAGGATTTTCTTCGCCCCTTTAATGAGGTTACTGACACTTACAAACCCAGTTAAGAGTTGGGGCGATGGGAAGCGTATGTAAGTGGTCCAGCAAATAGTGTTGGTCTTGCTTCAGACACTTAAAAGCTGCCTCAATTCAACTAGAATAATTTAAATCTTTGAGAAAAACCATTCATCTTTGGAAGACACATTTTCTGAAAATCGACAGTTTTTCACCAGGTCTCTTTCCACCAACTGGCTTTAAATTCTATGGTATTACATGTGGATGACGAACCAGATTAGTATGTATATATAAAAATATATAATGGTAATAATATTATTTTATTCTACATAACATTCAAATAACACTATCTTTACGAAAAGCGTAATTGAATATTGAAGCATTCTTTATTCTCTGTCCTAATCATTATGTATTATTTTCCTGCTTAAAATTTTTATTTATTTATTTCTTAATATCATTATAAAAGTGTTTTAAAAATTTTAAGAATACTTTATGCAGTACTAAATGGACTTGTTTTTTGCTAATATTTCTTCATAGAAATTCATTATAATATATAATATTATATCATATAAATATTATGTTACAATATTGTATTTATAATAATTTGGTTTATGTATGGTATTGTTCTGTTAAAACTTTTGAAAAAAATACTGCAACCTAATTTAAATTTGTTTAACAGTCACGCTTTGCGTTAAAATTTTGTGATTTGATTTACGCTTGGAAGATTTTAACATACCTGCAAGGTTTGCACCACTGACTTTGTTGATCCAATCCATACCTTGCGCGACATTTCTTCATATTGTTACCTGTAAATTATACAATTTTATCACAACAATACTCGAATGAGAATTTATATATTACTATAGGATTGTATTTGATTGAGTATATTTGGCCATCCGCATCTTAAGGATCCAATTTGTCGATCGAAATCAAGGAGAATGATCAATGAAACTGCAATCTGCATCACGGAATCGGTACAAATTGGTTCCCTTTCTGCGGACCACCGCAAATATTCTTAATAACAATTTAAGCAGCAATTAATTATTACTACTGATTTAACTTATTAAATAATCCTCCTAACCAAACATAAATTTTAAACCAGTGATCATAGTGGAATTATTTTTAAGAAAAAGCATTTACCGTCGCTTGATTGGTGATTATATTTAAAATTTTCATCCAACTTTCGATTATCGTGTTAGAATAATAGTTGTATACCAAACAAAGCTTTTTACTTCATAGGTCACTGTTTTAAAATTTCTACAATTGCCATTGCCCAAGGATATCATCATTGTATTTATATAATAAATTTTTAATTTATAGTTTGCAGCATTTGAATTTAATACTTTAATTTTAAGTAAAGAATATTTAATTAATCATTTATTTAGTCTGGTTACTTTTAACTTGTTGACAAAGCACTGGGAAACTAACTAAAGCAGTTCTACAGAGTGACATATGGAAAGACATGAAATCGTGTTATGAAAACATATACAGCTGACTCTTGCTAATCGTGCTTTTCAGTAATCATACAGTAATAACGCTCTTTATATGCAAACTTACGAAGGAGTAGGACAATGCGATTACATGCAATTATGAAGAAGTAAAAATTTATGGGGATCTATCATAAATTTTCCAGCACTGGAGAACCAGGTGACGTGTCACGTGACGAGATAAGTAAAGAATACCTTAGTAGAAGACAGAAGCAACTACCACAAGGGATGTTTTCACTTGTAAACTAATCTTCCAGTTGCTTTTATTTTTCTCTATCCTGTGAATCATCGCGAAGAAATATTTGTGGACTTGCATATAATGCAAAAGACCCTTATGGCTTAGGGTGATCTAAAATAACTTATTTTTTTTATAGGGGGTAACGATCCAACTTATTTGATTCCAAATCCGCAAAAATTAAATACGTATTTTTTAAAAGTTTGATTTACCAAAAATTTCACTGAGCAACAAGTAGTAGAAGAGTAGCCAGCATTACCTTTGAAGATCTTCATTACCGACAGTTTTGGTTTAGAGCATATGGATTTTATAAGTTGGTACCCCTTCTTTTACGCTCTTCCTAAAGAGAAAATTTCGCTCCTCCCAACAGTTCTACGCGCGCCTAGAGATCCTCATGACAATAGCGTGATGTGCATGTCGACATGACATGAACACAGGGTCTACGTCGTGCGCGCGCATCTATAGTCAACTGCAAAAGTTTTAATCATTCGAGTTCTCTTGGTACAAAAGCTTTACATAACCTTACTTTAGTGAAAAAAAGTTGGCTATAGATGCGCGCGCACGACGCAGACCCTGTGTTCATGTCATGTCGATATAAACATCATGCTATTGTAGACTAATCATCAAGAGAGAATTCTAACGACTCAGAGTCGATTCTGATTGATAGATTAAACTGGAATACGGAAGAAATCAAATTTAGTTCTGTTTCTCTTTTTAAATAAATACATAATAAGAAACCGTAGCATAAAGATTTTAATGTACTGGAAATTCAACAGACGTCATTCTGTTCCATTTCTGTTTAATTGAAAATGATGTTATTGTGATTGAGAAGTTTTTCGATACTATGGATATTGGATATATATAAATATATCCATAGCATCGATGCATCGATTCTGCTCGATGCCAAAAATTAAAAACATTGAGTTGAGCTTATGTTGACTTTAAAATGAGCACCAACGCGCATGCGTTTTGTAACGACTTCCGTATTCCAGTTAGACCTAGACGAGTGGAAGGGGTAACGTGTTAAAACTCTCTCTAGAGGATCTTTACGCGAGCCTAATTAATTTGCACTTAACGATGGTAAGGCGACGCAAAACTCGGCGTAACGCACAAAACGTCAAATCACTAGCTAGTAACTTCTACCGCAAAAAAATCTTGCGCCGAAAGTAGCCGCCTTTATGATTGCGCCCTTTCGAGTTCTGAAAGTTTCTATATAAAATTCCATATGTACATCTTTTCAAAAAATTTGCAAATAATCAAAGTTTTGACAGTTTTGTCGTTTTTGCTTGTTTTTGTTTTCTCTACTATCCCATGATGGCGCAAAAATTAGCACCGTATTTTCATAGCGAATGAAAAATACTCTCTCAGTAGCTCTCATAGAAAGTACGAACGGCCATTGGTTATTCCATTGTATCACTGATATAAAATGCAGTTTTGCGCTATCATGAGACAGAGTGAAAAATTTTTTAATCTGTCGCTACGCAAAGCAGGAAAAAATTTCAATTGAAAAAGAATTTCACTGTACAGAAATTAACATTAATAAAAAATGTTATGAAGAAATTTGTGTGTAATAGGTGAGAAAAATATCAACAACGGGTAAATGTTACTTTCGAAATAGGTTTCCAAATACTAAGGGCCGGTTTCACCATCTCTGATTAAATCGTTAATCATTGATTAATATGATTTAATCGACACTTTGCGTTCCACCATTTTTTTATCATGATTAAGAGAAGATAATCACTGGTTAACTTAACCGCCCAATAATGGCTGGTTATATAGGTTAACCAGTGATTAAAGTAACTTAACCCCAAAATTCAAGTGCGAGTGCAGTATAATACAGCAAGAAAATATGGCTCTGATCTAATATCAATACATTTTATGTAAAAATATGAATGATGAGACATATTTATTATTGCATTTTGGACATAATTCTGAAGAATTAGATCCTCAAACAGTTTTATCATCTTGAAAATTTAAATCCCTCACCTACCATCAAACACGCGCAAGCGCAGCTTGGTTATGTCAACCAAGCGGAAGGTTCTAAAACCCTTGATTAGATTTCTTAAGAAAATTAATAATTGCTCAAATTTTAACTCTAAAACGATGAAATTAGAATATTAAAAAATATATTAATTACTGTTTTGATTCTTTTTGCACTATTACTAACCTCGTGTAACCTCAAACTTTTCGCGTTATATTCTATTTATATCAATGTTTTGTCACCTAAACATCATGGCGCCGAAAGTTAACTGAGATTTACATTATAACCAATCAGAGTAGTGGTTACAAGAAAATATTCGAGTTAACACGAAGAGGGTATATGATTAGCTAATCAGAACCAAAATGTCCATGGTGGAGGGCATTGAAATTTAATCATGATTAAAGCCTCAATTAAAAAATAATCATGATTAACTAATCATGAGTTTAGTCAGAATTGGTGAAACCGGCCCTAAAGGTGTAATCCCATGGCAGATGAAAACAGTGGATGAAAGCAGAAAGCAGGAAAATACTAGAACTTCGACCAACGATAAAGTTTCTTAAGAACACTAGAAGGATGTCATTGGCTGAGATTTTAGTGCTTTCCTATTTTCAGCTTTTATCCACTGCTATTATCTGCCATGGGGTTTGCGTAACTTGAGGGTGGAAATAAGAATGTGGATAGATATAGGTACTGAAAAAATTACATAAAGGCGGCTACATTTGGCACAAGATTTTTGTCGCTAGAAGTCACTATAGCTAGTGATTGAACGTTTTGCGCTACCATCGGACAGCACCCTAAACCGACCAATAAAGGCTTGTCACTTTAAAGTGGGTGCATAATGAGCACAATCATTTCAATAAAATATTTCGGGTTCGATCGTCGAAACTCCATTATAAAACCCTTTATACAATTCCTGTTTTTCTTTCTTCTTATCCTTGATGTTTATCTCGACCAGTGCCAAGAGTTTTATAATATCGTTTTTTTTTCAATCTCTGAGACAATGATAGGGACAATTCTCCTATTCACAATTAAATCAACCTTCCTAGAAGTACTGAGCATAGTAATATGTCTACCAATATTATAAGAGCGACAAAAATCTCTTAATATCTTATTGATGCCACATGATGTCTTTGAATGAATTCCTTTGAGCAACAAGAATATACAACGGGATAGAATAAGTAACAGGATAACATAGCAGGTGTTCCATCTTCTCAAGGTGTACACTGTACATTGGACACTCAGCACCTATTGTCAGATGAAACTTGACCTGAAATATAGCGACAGTATACTAATGTGAAAATGACATCATCGCAAATAAGTAAAACATTTGATAGACGAATGGCAATAATTGCTTGGGAAACATTCCATTAAAATGGTTCTCCTGATTATCGGTGCTCTTCACAGCATCAAGTTTGCACTGGAACGAAACTTTAAGAGTATACCTGAATTTTTGCAACTTTCTTAATCACTGTCGAATAAAATACAGAAGGTAGTTAACCTTGGATAGCTCCTGGGCATGGTTATGGTAGCTTGCGAAGAGAATACAGTTGAGTCTGGGTTACCGTACTATCTAACTTAGCGTACTTTTGAATTACCTTACTCTCGAGGAGGCCACAAGATGTCCGATAATATTGCTGTCTCACTCATTTGTGTTCATTCTGTGTAGACTCGACTGTATATATACATATATATATTCAGTGAATTATACACGGGATGTCTATTCCATCACATAATACTAGCATAAAAAAGTTATTCCTAAACCTGATGACCTCGCTGAGATAGTTAACGCTTATTTTGGATGACTCTCGGAAGAATCTGATCTCTATATAATAAATTGTGCAATATATGATGAAGTAGGTGTTTTTGCTTATTCAAACCGAAGGATGAATACGACGGAAGATCACAAAATTAAGTTAACAAAATACAAGAATAGGAGCTTCTATCCATCAGGCAACAAATAGCTGACAAAATGTGGGTCTTATCAGACACAAGAAGAAACAGAGAATATGGAGAGATGAGTCAGCGTAAATACAGATTGCCTCTGAACAATCCCGCCTTTTTAGGAATCCTTTTTGTACGGCTAATAAACTCGTCCAAGCTAACTGAAGTCAAGATTTTTTAGAGAGAGATTTTCAAGGTAGATCACCTTGTAAAAAAGGACACAGAGATTATCACTTGCTTCAAGAAGTTTTGCAAAACCCTAATACTGCTTGAGGAAAAGAGTCCAACAATCACTATCGAAGAGATGAATAAGGCATTAAGGGGCACGAATCACTGTAACGCTACAATATCAGGGTAGGGTCTCAGAGTTAGCATTTACGCTACATAGCGATTGGACCTCTTTTGTTAACTCACGAGGTAAAAAGAGAGTTTTGACGCGCTATATAATATAAAGCTAACTCAGAGTCCCTTGTCCCTACTCTAATGCCGTAGAGAACTTCTGAGAAGCAGTTTTTTAATGTATTCAGCATCTATTCCATATTTCAACCTGCTATTGAAAGTCGGAAGAGTTTAGAGCTCATTCCATACTGATTGGTGGAAGGAATTTCGCAGTGCTTCTTCCGAAAAAGGCATCTTGTCTGACTAAAATATAAGTCGACAAGTAGTTCAAACACGCTGAACAAGATTTTCACAACAAATCTAAATAACGCATGAACAATGCGACCAGATTTAGTCCCCCGTTCTAATGTGCTTGCCGTTCCAGTTCTACTGTCCATGGACATTTTTTTGCATAAGATTATGCATATAAAAACGTCTGTTATGCGATTGTATTCTCCATATCGTCAAAGTGGTTGCCGCCCCGAGTAAAAATATTTCGTCTCAAGACCGACTTAAATTGCCCCTAATAAAGACCTTTCCAAGACCATATTTGCCTGTGGTTTTCATGTCTTGTAGGTGAGACTGAGCAAGACATAATCGAATCGAAAATTGTATGGGTATATGACTTGGAAGCCTCAATTGGTAAAAAAGATAAATCGTTGAGAAACCTTTTTTACCGACCGTTGGCGAAACTCCCTACAATTGGCCAATAAAG
>JAUESI010000003.1:14736739-14756171 GCA_032275145.1 Synergus laeviventris | reverse complement strand
AGAGAAAGCTGAACTTGTGAATGCTTCCAGGGGTCTATTTCTTAAAAATTACAAATTCACAAGTTACAAGATAGGGCTAACTAGTTCTTCGCGAACAAAATCGTCTTTAGCAGTGATCCTGTCACTCAACAGACCTTTCCGGTCGGGAGGAGTAAAAGAAGAGGTATCAAAGTCATTGAAAATGTCGGAGGTTTTTGGAATAATTCGTGCAGTCGCTAAGTAGAATAACCCGACATCCAGATAACTGTGTCCAATTAGCGCCATTGCGGCCGCACTGCGCATTAATAATAGAAGCTCCTGTGACAGAGTGAGTTTAGCAGCCTTTTAGATTCCTTCCAGCAGAGGCGCTGATTCAACACAGTTGTCTGATTACTCTACTTCGAATTCAGGCGAATTATTCCGAAAATCGGCCATTCTTCAGGTCGGGTATCCCAGACTTATACCTTTCCTTAAATTCAAGACGTATGAGTTACTATTCTGCAAATGAAAAGCAGATTGAAAAGCAAAAAAACTTAGCATAACTTCAAATTTTTTTAAGCAAGTTGAGGGTCCACCGCATTTACTTTATAATATTTTTACTTTAATAGAAGACACTAAACAACCCCCCAAAAGTTTCCGTAAAACCTTTTAGAATTGTTCTAAGGAAAGCTTTAACATTGTCATCTCTGCCAGCTCGCTACAGCGTTTAAATTGAAAAACCATGTGGTGAGTCTCTATACTTATCAATTTTATTTTGTCGAAGGATACTTTATTTGCTAAATTACTAATGGATTTTTTTCTAAAATGTAAACTATTTTTTGCTTTTTATTGTACCAAAAACATAAGCACTCAGAAATTTTTATTGTAGATATCTGAAGTATTGCCAACCGACAGTGAAAATTACATAAAATATGGGATAAATATAGAAAATTATTTTCACTCCGTGGACAAAAGTAGAAAACTACCTGGAGTTCAGTGTTAAAATAAAACTCATATTGTCATTTTTATTTCTGGTAGAAATAACTAAATTCCGGATAATTATAACACTTGGTATATCTCAGGGAGGAGTATAAGGAGAGGTATCAAAGCCATTGGAAATATCGGTGGTTTTTGGAATAATTCGTACAGTCGCCAAGTAGAATAACCAGATATCCCGTCAACGGTGTCCAACTAGCGCCACTGAAGTTAGGAGCCCTTTTACATTCCGTCCATCAGAGGCGCTGATTGAACACAGTTGTCGGATTACCGGGTTTGTGACGTAATATACCGTAGGTAAATTACATGATGTTCTTCGAAAACACCAAATTCTTGTGGAGTCGGGGGTTTTCTACGTAAAATACGTAAATTATACGTAAAGAACTTCGAGTTAAGCGTAACCGTGCGAAAAACAGCCATTATTCAAGTCGAGTTCCCCAGCCTTAGATACCTCTCCTTATACTCTCGCCCGTCTTATTCTGTGCGACCTCCCACTAAGCAGGTGACTTTCTGCCCAGCAACAGCGGCGTCAAACGGAATAAATTATGAAGTTCGTATGCATTATCGACAATTACAGGTCTTTTCACATCCAAGGTTGCAATAGCGTTCTTACAATATTCGGCGAGAAGATTTCTTAAAATCATTCCATATTAATCTTCCGCAATTTTTCTTATACTGGAAAACCTGTAGTTATATTAAATTTAATGACTTTATTTTGAAGAAGTCAGTTTATGTACAAACAGCGAGTGACGCCCTTAAACCTCCTAATTTAAAATGTACACATACTCGTAGACGTTTAAAAGACTTCTTGTAGGCAGTTCGCCGTGATAAGTTGCATATGATAATTACAAGTGAAATGTTTTTAAATATGTCTTTTTTTCTAAAGAGTTAACCTGTAGCGAACAGTCTTCGTGTTTTCATGGACAACCCAGTGGGCACAAAAGTCCTACTTTTTTCGACAGTCTTCTTTTAGTAGATATCTTGAGGATATCCTGAGGTTCCCTTAAAGACAAGAAAAAATCCAAGGGATGTCCTAAAGACCTCAAGTCACAGGAATCAGAAATACATTCTAAGAGAGTATTTATAAGGGTGTTCCTATCCCTGTATCAATAACTAAACCTTAAGAGTGCTTTCAGAGATGTTAAACAAAATACAAAGTATTCAATCGCACTTATGATTAAATAAGAAACAGCTAGAAAGAAGCCTGTGTTCTCGATAAGGCAAATGATAGTACGGGCCGAGCTTGACTGAGTCACTCATTCAATTGATCAGGCTTTTGGGCCCGTTCAGGTATCTAATGTGTCCCATATGACATCTTACATATGAACTTGCAAAAAATAAAATAAAATTTAGATGGTATTGTGATACCTAGAGGATATTTGATACCTAGAAGCTTACATAAGAACTCACAAATTAATTTTGATAATACATAAAATAGATGTATTATTTCTCCTTTCCAGTGAATACAAAATTTGACGTCGTTTTTACGACATTTATGTCCACGTCATTAAGATGTCTTTACGATGTCATGTGATAATGTACAATATTGTAAATATCCAATGGGTTGATTCAAGGGATTCATTAAAATGTAGTTACTACCTTATATTGCATAGGATCTCATATAGCTTTCTTATGTAGGATTATATGTTTTGGGTTGGCCAAAAAGTCTTTATCGTTTTCATGGTTTTATTCCGCAATGCTTTCTAGAAAATTTTGGAAAGACGGTATTCATTCTCTGCAGGATCGTTGGCGACAAGTAATAGTCAAAGATAGTGCATATTATGTATAATAGATTAGTGTTTATTGTAATTTTGTAGAAAGCATTGTGAAATAAAACTAAGGAATGCTTAAGAAATTATTTTGCTGATAAAAGAGCATCGCTAGATATGAATTGATGCGCTTTTCAGTGGTTTTCGAAAAAAATGACTTTGAAATTTTTGCATAATATACAATATTATTTTTGCAACATAACAACGTTAATAAAAGTACCAAAACATATCTCTTAATTTGTCATTTTTACATTGTTAGCATCCGTTTGCGCTCAAACCTACAAATTTTATACCCCCTTTCAGGACGCGGCGGTTTAACTACTTCATGAATACCTTGAAATGTATCGATGTTGAGATATTGTCCATGGACAAATATAAAACCATTAGACTACAAGTCCGACACGTTACCACCCAAGCTACTCGACGGCTGGTGGAAATAATAAAACCGCAGAGTATAAGAACAGTGACTAAAATTTCAATGACAGTTTTTCTTTTCAAAAACGACCGAGAAACGCATCGAATAACTTTGCTAAATTCCATATCTAGGGATACACTTTCATCACCAAAAGAATGGGATAAATTTAAATTCCATGAACTGTGGTATCTCCTTGTGAGCGAAGAACAAATTAAAAAATTTTAATTGCACACTAGCCGCAAAAAATTGTGTTTTATTTTTTATAGATCATTAAAATAGTATATATTCATAAAGAATTCTGTTAGCGTATGCATTGCATGCTTTTAAAATAAAAAATTTTAAAACACACATTTCCATGAATAAAATCTTGACTTTGGTGAAAAATGAACTGATATTACTTCGAAATTTGAGTACTGTAATTAAAATATATATATATATATATATATATTAAAATATTTTTTAATTATTTGATTTTTTTAATAGACATAAAATGAAATGGTAGTCAATAAAACTAGGCCAATGCTATATGCTATATAATTTTTTTATTGTGAAATATTATGTGTAGTTCACTATATTATATACGGGTCATTCTATATCATATTTACAACTGGAAAATTTAAATCACCTCGAATTTTTTTTGTGTTATATAAATAAAAAAAAATAGACACGTATATTAAATTAGTTGTCTAATAAAAAGTATCTAGCGGTCCACTCTGAAATTTTTATGAATTATTCTCAAAACTATAATGAATATTTTAGTCCTTGAAAAAACTATTTTTAAAAGGTCCATTTACCGTAAATGCCATTTATTTAAAACAATTGCATATTTCCTATATAAAAAAAAGGAATAATTTTTTTATTCATCGCTACATGCAAATTATAGGTAATTGTTGACTTTACCTGCAAATTTTTTTAATTTATAGGAAATGGTTTACGAACTGGAAGATTTAAAAAAATCCTCCATTTCTTTTACACCAGATGTTTAAACACTTGTAACTTAAAAAGTTTGTATATTATATTGAAATAAAAAAATACGTGTCTATTTATTTTTTTTTTTTCTAGAACATGGAAAAAAAATATTCAGGGTGATTTTATTTTTCAGTTGTAAATGTGATATGGAATGACCTATACGTATAATTGCGTGAAATTCATCTATTTTAACAAACAGTACTCGAAATTTGGATGTAACTAAGTCTTGCATGACAAATTACCATATTAAAATTTTAATTACTTACCCTCCTGCCCAATATTTGGTTTATCGCAGCACTCTCTTTTAAGGTACATTCCGCCACTACTTTCGCCCTCATTTCTTTCATGTACAACATGAATGCATTTAAAGGCTTTTTTATGTGTGGTTTCTTTTTATCTGTAAGAAAAATTAAATCAGGTTATCACAATTATTGTATAGCAACACATAATTTTTAAGACACAAAAGAAAATATTCTTCTAGGAGGAGTGATGTGAACTGAATATCAGTGCTAACTCAATAATGCAAATTTTCTCGTATTAGGAATAATATTAATATGTTTTAATAAGCTTTTATACAATGTGTACTTTAAAAATACTTCTTCTAAATAAATTGTTAAAGCCTATTATTACCATTTCCAATATTAGAAAATTTGCAGAGGAACAGGAAACCTTCTATCCTCCGGTTCCTTTCCCTCCGTAACCAATCCGATTTGTGGTCGATATGCGCTCCTATAGATCACTATTCGAGGTAAGGATTAGTTGGCGTCAGGCGCTCCTGACTTGCCTATCCGCAGTAAACCTTTTCTCATCCTTCCGTATCGTTCTAATACCGACTAGATATTTACATGCCTTTTGTACAGCCTTGATACCGACGCGATATTTATCTGCTCTCGATACCATCCTGATACCGGTCCGATATTTACCTGTCTCTAGGTCATCACCTAATTGATGATCTGAATACATAGCGTCGTATGTATTATACTTAAGCGATAACGTCTTGTATAATTCTAGGAAACGGCCTAGGTATTATTCGTTACCTCCATTCTTAACACATCACGTCCGCACAATGTAATAAATCAAATATCCTTACAACGCAACCCTTATTTTTGTCAACCGAGTAGTTACATACATGCACAGTGCACACTTAATATTGTAAATGACAAACATACACACAATACTCACACGTAAGCTTTGTATTAAATAGTAGTAATATGCACACATTTATTCGTTGTGAAAATCAAATCATTTGTTTTGACTTTATAAAACCTACAAGGAGAGAAGTTTGGCCGAACTGTTTGCCCAACATGCGCAACTCTTGCGCCAATCACACAGTGAGCTGCGTCACGTCTGCTTGATCGAACGTTTTCACTCATTCGGGCGAACCATTATCCCAAACTGGCCGAGCCGTTCCACTAACCGTGTAATCAAGCCGTTTGACGTGCATAAAACTTTGTTTGCTTCGTCATCACTTGCAGCTTAGGAATACAGAGCATCCACATTTCGGAGGAACTGATCCACCCAAGTTTGAAGTCACCTGTACCCCAAATTTAGAGCAGCCGTCATACTAAATTCAAGTGTAGCGATTCTCTCAACACTAGCGCGACGATTCAACCTGACTTCTTCCTGTGCTAAAAAATTCTATCCTAGAAGACTTGTTTACGGGGACGCCCCATACATGATCTTTTCTACAAGGCATAAAAAGTCGCTTTTTGAAGCTATGGAATCAATTTGATATTCTCAGAACTTCCGTAAACAGTATTAGCATTATAAAGTGCCACTTTATCAACCAAAAGTAGATTATTTTTTCCCCTAGCCACTCAATTTCTATCTAGGCTCTTTTAGAACTCGCTGCCAGCACTGCATCAGATACCATAAAGGGAAATGACGAACTCTGACATTATATAAGACCGATCACATGCCAGTACTGGTTTAAGAAGCACTAAAATTACTAGTCCAGCAATATTCGGTTGGTGACAAGTGAATTCTAGAAAACAGCCCTGATGGCTCACATTAGGCGTCTCTCCTTGCTCGAAATTGGTTTAGTGTATCTTCTGCCCTTGTACCTAGTATTCCTAATACTGACTTCCTGAGTTACTACGCTTACTTTAGCAATTATAAGAAAAATACAATGCAACATTTGGTGACGGCATGACAGCGATATGTCGCATCAAATTATTTTTACATTATCTAGTGCAAACGCAGTAGAACAGGGAGCTATATGCTAACTTTTCGCTGACTTAATGTAAGTTTTTTTTAAGGTAGCTAGGAATAAGAGCCTGTTATCTTACACAGCGATGTGAATCGCAAGCACGGTGTCAATTTAGTCAAAGAAATTTACTCTAATATTCATATGTGACGCGATCCGAAAAAAGGGACCTACTAGGAAAAAGTGAAATTTTACAGAGGTCTGAGCGAGTGATTGAAGAAATATCTGCCTTTCTGTACGTGTTCAAAGACTCTTTTTCAATCATTTATGTCTTGTGAAATAATGCATGATGCTATGAGTGCTATGAGTTCACCACAAGGATAGTTGTCTAATAAGTTTAGAGTAGCATGTTGCTCAAATTACGTCGGCGATCATTATAGCTCCTCCTCGAGATTGTCCTATTTTTCTTTACGAGACCCCAGCATGAGCTAAATCTCACTTATGTCTCGAAAACGTAGCTTATCTGACAGTATTTGCATAAATGCATATTTATCGCCTCTCTATTCCTCTAGGCTTGGAGAGATTGATTCAGAATCAATTTGGGTATTCTGGTCAGACTTCTTAACTCTATATCATTCCACATCAACGATGACGGTTGATTCGATTTCTTCTAGGCTCATGGGCTGGGTCTGTCAACTTCTCTTAACAGATTTCGGCTGTGCATTTTCTCTAGGGAAGACGTTACTGTAGTATAGATATCGACGGTGATTGAGGATCACTTAATTATTTGTCAGTCCACTTTGCTTTACATGGAGATATTAAATAGGTTTTCTAGGGTGCCAACATTCAGTTCCTTGAAATGGTTTATTGTAATATAGTTAAGGATTTTCTGGAGTGAGGACCTCAACTGTTTTCTAACACCTGCGCCTGGTAATTGGCACTTTGGATAGGGTTCACTGTTCCTCTCAGTGGGAGAGTAGAACTGGCGTAGAGGATTTATGTCCTCAAGAAGAAAGGTCAACCTGATTACGAGGGTGAAGACTGCTCATATCTTCACTGGGGATCATTTCCAGAGAATGAGATAAAATGCGCCTATCGACTGTAACAATGGGACTGAAGTCAGATCTCTTTCATCAACTATATGATTATCCTTTACTCCTTAAGCAGGTGGCAATGACTGACTTAGTGTTTGATCAAAATGAGAAAATGTTTGAGGAGTCCAGCGGGTTCTTCTGGAGTATGACTGTTGTTCTGTAGGTGCATTGGGTTAGTTAAGTTTCTGTACAGTCGACGGTTTACGTTTTCGATCCTCCCTTATGAAGTTGGCTCGGTATGACTGGAGCTGGACTGAAGCACCATTCTTGTAGATATTTTGTATTTAGTTCTGACCATTTAGTCATCTCCGCGCCTTAAATTACAAATTTCCCATGGAAAATATTCTGGTGTACGAGAGTCGGAGTAGGACCAAACGAACTCCACTGAACATAAGTGACTAAATTAACCATTTAAATCATCGAGATTTGTCAGTACAATATCTTTTTGGCAATATCTACATTCTAATATATGTATACTAACCTTGATTATTCTGTTGACCTGTGTCTTGAGTTTTTGTATTATCTGTTGACAAGGATGAAGAATTTTTCTGTTCAATTGTTGATCTGTAACATAAAGAGACAGTTGTGGGGTTATTATTGTATATTGTGTACATATGATTGCTTAATTTGTATGACACTGTACCGTTTTGAATAGGTTTTCTTGACTTCATGATTTACAGATTCGTGTTTAATGGAAGATATGGCATAAGCCGGAAGTGAATTTTGTATGTTGGATAGTTGTTCATTTAAATTGTTCATAGGTCCATCGAAATATGGATGTGGTACATTCAAAGGATTCCTTAAAAGATTTGATGGCATACTCCAATTCATCTGTTGCCAAAGACGATGTCTAGCTTCTAACATAGCCAGTAGTTGTACATAAGTATGCTGTGGGTTAAGAGACTGTGGAGACACACTCCTTGGCATAGACATATTAGACATTTGCATTAAACTACTCATGTAAACAGCTGCAAGTATCTTTTGTTCTACATTGTTTGAACCAGAATCATCCGATTTTATTGTTTCCTGCAATAAGGATACGTCACCATGAATCTTAGCATCTTCTATCTTTTCTATTTTATCCTTATCGATTTTTTGTATTGTCTCTACTATATTCTCTTCAAGTAAAACGGAGCCATTATTGTTGTCCTTTTTAATAACTAAATCTAATGGCTCTAAAGATTCGGATTCCATAGCCGTGGAGGATTATATTTAGAATGCTGTTTTCATAAACCATCCCATAAGCACAATAACATCATCTTTATGTTTTGTTCCATTGAATTTTTTCTCAGATGGCTGGTTTTCAGATTCTGTTGATATTGATGGACATTCATTTTGATTGTCACTCCATGTCTGTTGCATGAAAGTAGACAGAAAACATTATTCTCGTTATCGCTTCATATCCACTCACTAAAAGATTATTATATTGAATAATATTTAATCATTGTTATTATTAACTGATATTTAATATGATCTAAATAGTAAAATATTTAGTAATTAGGGATTTGTAATGAAATTCAATGAATATCCAGGGGTTGTTTATTCGGATAGTTGATATCACTTTATTTTTCTTGTTTAAATATTGCTTTTCTACGTTTGCCCCCCCCCCTACCCTCTTTTGTTAGAACTTATATTTGTGGGTTTTGAATGGCAATCGTATTAGTTAAAGCTAGAGAGAATAGCCCCACGGTTAATATTAAAAAGAACAATAATATGCTTTAAAACGGGAGCAGTAGAATGAAGTTACCTTCAAACTGTAGACCTTATTTTATTTCATGAAATTAAACTAGTTTCAAGTGGATATGGATTTATTAACTTATTGAGCTATTTTTAAAACAATTTTCTCAACATGATGATAATACAAATAGTATGTTTCCTAATTTTCAAAGTTAGAGGATTTCCGTAGGACTTAAAACGTCAGAAATCCCTTGAAATATTTTGAAATTACTTGAAATGTGATGTGAAATCGTTGGAAATCATATCAAGAGTCCCTTGAATCCACAATTTAAAGAAGGAATGTAAAGTTCTAATCCCCGAAACCACAAGCCCGGATAAGCAAAAGTGTCGGAAATATCTTGGTATTCTAAAAATTCTGTGCCTGTAGGAGTGAGTCATTTAGCATTCATATAAAAACAAAAAAACGCGGTTGAAAATGCTCGAAGTAGCCAAACATATGGTAACAAGCGATTTTTCTTGTTTACTCAAAAACAGTTTGCTTAATGTACTAAAAATGTTTTCCTGTTCAGAGTGTAATTTTTCTCTCTTCTGAGACTTTGTTTCTCTGTTACGACTTTTTCCCCTTGTTATACTAGAAACACCGTACACGTTCGAAAACGTGCGTTTTTGGACAATTTGTTGAAGAAAATTATATAAAAAAAACCGTGAGTGCAACGTTATAACGTTGCAGTCCCTGAAATAGAGTAGGATTTTCTAATACCGGTAGGTTATCTGTCTCCCTTATATCCTTTGATTTCATTTTCTGTCATGCGTTTTTCAATATTTGCGATATTAAATAGTACATTGTGTATCGAGTGGGGTATAGTTGCATACTGCGCTTCGCTTGTGGACCACTAGCGCCCATATGGCGCAATGTGCAACTATATCACGCGAGATGCACATATGATTTTTCATCATGCGAGGAATGTGCCATACTTCACAGCGGTTTTCCGTGCATTATTGTGGCATCAGGTGGCATATTGCACACGCCGTGTTAAATATGCCAAAATAC
Organism: Synergus laeviventris; assembly: GCA_032275145.1. Classification (NCBI taxonomy): domain Eukaryota; kingdom Metazoa; phylum Arthropoda; class Insecta; order Hymenoptera; family Cynipidae; genus Synergus; species Synergus laeviventris. The sequence continues at coordinate 14,746,096 of JAUESI010000003.1, read as the reverse complement.
GCTCGGAACACCGCTATTAAATATGGCATATTCCGTGCATGTTTGATGAAAAAATAATTATCTCCTTTTGCACGAAAAACGAAGCAAGAACAAATATTTCTGCCCCACCAGACTTCTTTTGAGACCTAGAAAAAGCTAATATTTTTGCCAATTTTTCCGTGTAAGTCCATCGCCCTTAAAAAAAAATTTTTAATCTCCAACATTATAGTTGTGCTATGTTTGGTTTTTTATTTAGACACTGTTTAGGAACACGTTTTGTTTTTGTTTATTTTGATAAAAGATTATATTATATAATTATTGTTTATTTGCTTTATTTTGAATATTTTAGTTCACTCTCTTAATTTATTAAAAAATGAACTTTAGTTAAATTTGTAGCATGGAGAATTCAGCAATCCCTTTTTTAGTACAAATAAATAGAACTCGAATCGTAATATAGATTTTTTTTAATTTTATTAAAATTTATTCTAAATACTTGTATTTTAATTACTCAATTTTTTTACTTATTAGATTTTTTCATATATTTTCTTTTGATACTGCTAGAGGTCCTCTTTCAGTTAGTAATATAGTGGAATTTAGCGTAATTCTGGAAATTATTCATTTACAGGTTTTTATTTTTTTTTTAATTTTCATGAAAAAACTTGCTGTTATGACATTGAATCAAGCATAAGAATTGAGTTTGACACCAATAGCAATTTTTCAAATCCAATTATTGTTTTCGTGTCAAAGAAAGATACTTAATTAAATAACAAAGTAATAAGATTTTTCATACAAAAAAAAAATAAACTCTTGTAAATCAATAACTTCCGAAACTACGCTAAATTCAACTATGAGGGTAAGTTAAGTATCGATAGAAGCGTAAAAGTTGGGCTGCCAACATTTCTGTAGTTTTCAATTGTTAAAATAGGGTTGCCCCCTGAATAGTGTTTGTTGCAACCCGACTTTATCTACAATTGAAAACTCCAGAAATGTTGGTACGCAAGTTAAGCCATCGGTGTAAGAAGGCTCTACCTTACAGATTTAAACTGAAGGTGGACTCTTAGAAGTATCAAAAGAAGATAAGATATAATGCAAAAAATTGAGAAATTGAGCTTTAAATATATGAAAATATTTGTACATAACTAATAATCGAAATTAAGCAAAATCCTAATGTTTTTTAATTTTTTTAGCGAAGATCATTTGAAATATTAAAAAAATATGAATAACTTTAATCATTAAATAAATATTTTAGAAAGTAATTTGAAAACATAAAAAATAAGTATCAAGTCTTTACCAAACCTGATTTGGACCTAGAAATTCGGATTCCCTGGTAGATTTTACATAAAAATGTGTAGTTTCAAAAAATGTAATTAATTGCAAGTCAAAGCGGTACAAATTACTATGAAATTATTTAGGAAGAATTTAAAAAAAAAACAAGAAAATTCAGAAAGTCATAACTCTTTGAGAAGATTTTTTTCGAGCAAATTATCACAGACCTATTTGTTGTAGGTATATGTAAGAAGTTTTGCAGGTTTAAGAAAAATCAGTGAAATGAATGTTTGCCTTATGAATTCGAAATGGAATTCCTAATTGTGAACAAAGTAATAAAATTAATTAAAATAAAATTTAAATAAAATTGGCAAATTATTTTAATTGCGTTAAAAATAAAACTGTTTTGACATTTTGAAAAGTATATATAAAAATGGTTGAGATAAAGTTCACTGCGTGAAAGCTTATTCCATGACTATCCTAAGAGATGCGTCACTTTTAAGCGAAGGAAATTATTAAAAAATGAATACAATAAGAAAAGACAATAGATTGGCTAAAATTAAGTCATGTGACTGAATTATTTTTGTATTGAATTCAGGAGAGCAAAATATGTAGGATATACCGTGTGTACTGGTTATACCGGGTAGACACACAACATGTGACATTGCGAGAATAAGTGTCAATGTTATTTTAACTCTTGTTTTGATTAAGATATCCCTTTTTAAGTAGGGCTCAGCAGTGCATCTTGCTAATATTTCCACTTTTTCTTGAATATTCAGTTTAAATTGAATAATGAGGTCGATAGGGTAGTGGCCTAACTAAGAAATAAAAAAAGTTTATTATATTGTTGAAAAACAGGGGGCTTTTCAAGTTAACTTTCGAAAAAACAGATTACTTTAAACTATGATTCTTTAATTAATAGCAGTATATTATTAGTAATTTTGATCTGAGTTCACTGGAGTGAAATATAGTTCCAGTGTGATGTTAAATTAATTGGTCTATTGATAGGCTGTACTAGTTGCAACCCCTAAATTAATTTTCAGTCCGTTACGGCTCAATTGAGTTTCAATGTGAAAATTTCTTACACGTAGGTAAAAACTTTGTTTAGAAAAAACTGATGGTCTACCGTCTTTATCACTTGAGAGCATTCACTGTTTTAAAATTGAATAGCATTTATGCTTAAAAAGAGATAGAAATTACACTTTACACTTTTTCACTGACTGATCTCGTACCACAGTTACTGCTTCCATCTTGCCTATCATACCTCTCTGTTAAATTTTAATGGCTTCATCGTCGTTCAAGATTTTTATGCACATTCATACACCGCAGGATATTGTCAAATGGAATCTCATTACAAATTTTTCATTGGTTCGCTGAGATATTTCGTTAAGAAGAAAATATTTTTGCAGTGCTATTACGTATCGTGGAAAGCAAGAATCACCAGCGATGTTGCGATTGATTATCCGTGGTGGGAGGCGGGTGCACGGGCCATCATTGCAATTCATGGCTCTACAACTACATCTGGCAGTATCCTACCAACCAATGTATAATTCGCGTGGGGGTGAAAATCGCATTCTTTTTTTGGCGGGCTTCATGGCGCTGCCGTCGCTAAGCTACAGAGTAGACAGCTAGTATATGTATTCACATAAGTGTCATGTTTTTAAGCATAGCAATCACATAACAATATTACTCTACTCTTCCTTTGATCTAATAAACAAAAAGACACCACTCTTCAATGATATAGTTAACTTTTCCCAATATTTCCAATCTTCCCTAATTTTTCAGTTCAGTATAGTATACATAAAATCTTTCTGCATTTCTTTCAACTTGATACATTACTCAATGAACAATTTTCGAGGTTATTATTCTATACCACCTGATGGAACTAAAATTGAAAAATTCAAGTTATTAACCTAACAAACACAACAAATAGTAAAAAGCAAATTATGCCATAAGTAAATGAGTGTTTCAGTCATAAAGGAATGAGAAATGTGAAATTTGAGAAATAAAACCACAAACGAAGAAGTGATGGAGAGAGAGATAGAAGGGGGTGGGGAGGAGGAGGCCGTCTGGGGTAAGATAGGGTAGAATAGAGCAAGATTGATGGACAGAGGCCGAACTAATTCGAAAACTAAGAACAGAAGAACCATTTTAATGAAAGAAATGTATGTAGCTTAAGAGGGAATCACTAAGTACTAATGTAAATTAGAAATCTACTGAAAGTAATAATCAATACATCGCGAAAACAGCGCAGCCGCCGAATTGGCTTGGCACCGAACTATTCGACAAACAGTACCCTCGTCCATTTAGAATAGTTACTTAGGATGTGCTACCCTCATCGGAAATTTTTTGAACTAGTGCCAAGCTCGAGCATCAACACTTCTGTATCAATCGGTTATATCGCTATTATATGTTTAGCGTTCGACTAAAAGACTATGTGGTTACCCATTTTCTGATCGACTTTTATTTACCGACTGAGATTGCTAAAGCTGCTTAGGAAATGAAGGACACTACTAGGAAACCTATCAGTCCTTCCATCGATTTACTCTGAAGCTTAAGGTAAGTAGCGTATAACGGACCGGTATATTAGCTTTAGAACGAAAGGTTGGTCAATCTTCAAATCTTTATGAAGTTTAAAAATTTTTTTTTTTAAATTTCTTGAAATATTTTTGAAATTGGACGTATGCCGTTTTAAGACTCCAAAAGTCCCACAAGATAGATGTATTCAAAATTAAAGAATTTTAATTTTCAAGCGTTTTTCATTTTATTATTTTCACTTATGACCGATAAAAATGGAATCGTTAAACATTATTCGATTTCAAATTAGAAACAATAATGATTTTTCACTTATTTGTACGTGTTGAAGACGTTCCTGTTGTAGTTTGGTAAATTATTTTTACTTGCAGATTTCTAGTTCTCTGTAAAGCTATTTGGATTACCTGATATGCTTGATCAGTCGGGAGGGTATCGGAGAACTGTATTCAATTTCTGGACTTCTATTTTCCATCATCTCCATGTAGGACATGCTTATAGCCATTGTATTTGCTGAATTCCTGTAGCTGATTTATGATGACCATACTACGTTTGTATTTCATTTTTTTAATAAGAAGCTTGTGTTTGCCTTAACCGGTCAAACTTTCTTTTATCACTGGATTTCTATACAGCCTTCCTTAACAATCATTATATGCTTAACTATACATTTTCCATCATGTGATTCACGTACTGTGTTGGTACATTTGTTGTTTTCATTCTTCTGTAGATTGAGAAGAAATATTCGCAGGAACATGACCTCTATGGCAAACTTTATTTATAGATTATTCTATTGAAAAGCAGAACTGCGAAACTGCAACACTCGACTTTTTCATAGACTCAGTTCTGGACCAAAATATCTCCAAGTCTCTTTCTTTCTTTTTTTCTTGTATGAAAATTTGATTGTTGGCTTTTATAAATCACTTGATTTCCATTCATCTCTAATAGACGCACTAAATGGTAGTGCAAATGAATTAAAATTTATGTGTGATCTCAGATGCATTGGAAATAGGTAAACCATGCAGCATGACGTTGTACAGCTCTGGCAAAACTGTACTCAAATGTGCTCGTCTTATGAATCAAGTTTAAGTTTTCTTCAAGAATGAAAAATGTTATCACGAATATACCGTAATAATCATATCGAATAATAATTATATCATAAAGTAAAATCATATGCTTTTCCGATATGCTGAATGAACTAAAAGTCATACTTATTGTTAGACCTTTCTGCCGTTATAGGTGTACTCTTTAGTTTTTTATAAGAATTCACAACTTACCTATGATTGTGATCTAGATTGGAATGCTCCGTTTTTGGTGCAGAAGATACTAGTGCATGAGATGCTAATGCATGTGCGTGCGGACTTAAACCTGGATGTGGAGGCATTAGGCCCGTTGGTGAAAATCGGTAGAGATCACTGAAAAAAAGAATAAATCAGAAAATCACATCATTTTTATATATGAATGAGTGTAAAAAGCTTACACAGGAAAGCCTTACAATCAGTAACAGATTACTGAACAAATTTTTTATTTTAGATTTTTGATTGCAGACTCCTTTGAGTAATTGGACAATTGGACATCATATGTGATATTGTTCTCTGCAGTGTCAGATTTTCTGACCATCAAGTCATATATACATATGTATTAGGGTGTTTCACAAAAAAAATTTTTAATTTGTTTGCGGGCTTTTTACGACATTTGGTTTCTATGGGTGAGAGAAGACTTACATAATGTTTTCAGATTTAAAAAAAAGTTTTAGAGGTTGCGAGCATCAATAAAAGATAAAGAGATGAAGACATAATTGTACAACAATAATGTATTGTACAATGCTATCAACAGTAAAATTGCTAAAGTGACGTACAAAAAATGTTCTATGGAGCGAAATGTTCTCTGGCTTAGCGTTGTTTGATACTCGCTTATATGTTGAAGAAAAGAAGAGGATGGTTTCTGCCTTGCAAAAAAATGGTACTTTTAATCCCCCTCGACATATTGACGTGAAAAAAAATATTGTCCTAAAAACTGAGCTGTCTCATTTTGCCACAAAAAACAGTAAAAAACTCTTTCTGTTGAATAACATCTCTTTTCAATTCCTGTTGAAAGATCCAAGTTTGCGGGAACAAGATTCATGTTTCATCGAAGCTCGTGACAAAGTGCAGAGATTGAAGGTTGTCAATGATTCATCTGAAAGAGGAGTAGCGCTCATTGAGGCATTCAACTCTGTTCTTACCAAGTAAAAAAATCAAAAGCAATACTTGCTCCAAATCGTAGAGGAACACCGAAAACTATTTCCTTCAGGAAGTAAATCTGTGATAATGACAGGACTTTTTTAATATAAAATATTTATATATTAATGAAAGAGAAGTCATTAAAAGCCTCGCTTCCCTGTAAAATGACAGTTTCACAGAAATTTTTATTAATAAATATTAAAATATAAAATATTTCTTTATAATTAATACTTAAGCTATTAAAAAATCGTAAGCTATACAGTCGCAAGAAGCCGACAAACAAATAAAATAAATATCTTTTTTTTCTGGTACTTGATTTAAAAAAAATTTTTTTCATCGGCATAACACTTTTTCGTCTATTGTATGAAGGTCTCATAATTTTTCAATCCTTACAAAAAATGTTTAGGGGTAAAATTATGCCTTCAAATTTTTATTTTTCTACAAAATCATGACTTTTATGATCACTACCGGCACACATTTTTTTTTTTAATCAGCTGTATAATTTCAGGTTTCTCATCTATATTGTTGACAATTTTGATCTAGAAAATTATTCTCTATCATTAATACTGAAGCTTTAAAAACGACCTGGCTGCTGTTTGCGTATTTAATTAAATTGGTTACGTTTTAATGAATAGAAATATACCTTCTGCACTTCATTTCTTTTTTAAGATTTGTTAAAATTAAAATACTTTAAACTTACGATATAATGTTGAGGTTATTAAATTTGCTATACTTTGAATTACACACTGTTTAATTTTTAATACACCTATTGCAACTTAAAATTAATTGATTTTTATGATTTTCATAATTTCAAATTTCGTTTATTGTTCTTTATATGTCCAAATTTGAAAATTTCCACATTTTTATAGTTTCGGAAATTATACGCTTTTATTGCCTACAAAATACTTTATTATTTTAAAAAATTAAATCGTTAAATTGAAATTTGCGAAGTGCTAAAATTCTTAACATGAGATGCAAATTAAAATTAAGTTATTTGAATCAAGTACCATAAATTGACTGGTGTTTTACTTAAAGATATTAATTCAGATTGTTAAATTTAGTTTTTGAAGATATATCGTTCTTTGCGTAATATCTTCTATGATCAAAATATCATAATCATATAATTTCTGTATACTAATTAATGATTCTTTTTGAATCACGCATGGTCAGAAACTGTGTTACCTGAGTATACCTTTGGAGAAATTTCGAGAAAGGAGGGGATGTGACAAAATTACGACCAACCCCTGTTGAAAGTACTGCAAATTGCTGGTAGAATGTGTTGAGCTGATTGTATACACAACGTTTACATTTAAGAATTTAAAAAGCGTGTTAGAAGCATGTACTAGAAGCGGTTTATTATGGTGATTCTCCAACCGAATGTATAATATTTCGGGTTTAAAAACAAGGCGAACTAATGATTTTTCCTGCACGTATGTTATGTCGTAGCAAGATAAGGTATGACAAGCAATATATGGTATAAGAAAACTGTATTCTGAAATAAAATGGCAATGTTTTGGAACACATGCGTGAATATCGTGAAACCTGAGTTGCAAGTTTTCGCTGCATGAGCTACGTCCTAGTGGGAACAAATTTATAGATATGTGATTAGAACGCAAATCAAAGATATTACAAAGATTGATGTTACAATGTGTGGCACCTGTAGACGGCGTGCCAATTTTTCAATTTTTGCTGGAAAGGATATCTAGTGTTCCACAAATTCCATATCTCTATCTTCATTTCTTCTATGGGCCACTTGATGTCTTTTCCAGCATTAAATGTCAATAGGGTATTGGCAATGTGTAAACTTTATAGAACATATTATTTGGATGATTGAATTTAATATAATAGATCATTAGATACATCTGTTTTAATAGCATAATCGTATATAAGATAAGGAATTAAAGCACAAAACATAAATATGGATTAAGACACTTTCAAATATCATGATCTGGTTATCAATTTGATTTAACATTTTTTTTTTTTCGCAAAAGCGACAACATTAGACAGACTGTGAGATTCAAGAATTAAATCTTTTCTCTACAATTTGAAAATACATATATGAAAATAAGCTTTCTATGTTATTTTAATCAGGAATTATTTCTCAATATTTCACATTTGGTTAGATGTTTAATTTTTTTAAATCGTACTTCTCTTCATATCATAGAATGAAAAGATTTGAAGTATTTTCAGGCAATTAGAAGAAACTAACCTTGGTAAGCTGGAACCACTAATAGGCAAACTCGTTGGGTAAGGACTTCGAAATCCGGCACTCGTCGGAGATATGGGGTACATGCTTGGCGTGTGCCTAAAAGCAAATCAATTCAGTACATGAGAAAAGTAAACTGTTTATCGTATTCCTGCACTCACAAGCTATAGCTTGAATAATCCATATATATATGAAATTTGCTGTTTATATATAAATATATATAATCTCAATTGATAATAACCATTTGAATGTCCCCTTCAATGGTATAACTTTTCAATTGTAGCTTCCACTTTGTCGAAATTCAAATCCTTTATCTTTTTATATTTTTATCAGAAAGGTATTAAATGTAAAATATTAAGGTATTGTCAAACGTCCATGTTTTGAGACCCCCTGAACTCGACAAGCATATCAATACATTTGCTGAAATTATTAATTCTCAATTTACCCACGTTCTATTTCTGAAAATTCCTCATCGCATAAAAGAAATTTCGAGAGAGAAACCTAATTTGCAAAATGTATGTAATGTCAGTGTAGGAAAAAATATAGGTGATGACTGGATTTGTTCATATTATGATGGAATAACAATTAATATACGTGATAGCTTAATGTATATAAAATCCATCAAACCTGAAAAAATCTTTATTATTTTTGAAGATTAGGAAGCCCATGCGACACATAATTGCAAATGTAAAAACACTTTAATCACATATTACTTTTTTAAGATTTTTAACACTGGAAAATGCAGAATTAAACGATATACCATATACATTATACATATGCAGAAAAAATTACGGATACTAATTGGTCCTATTTAGAAGACCAAACTGGCCATTTAAATTTTGACACCAAGTATGACCATCCATTTTTCTCTGTGAGGAAGCAAGTCATATTTGCTTAACGAGGAAGCAAAGTGCTCATTAAATAAGCACCAGAGTTGACACAACCTCACAGTTAGTTTATTTTCTGCAAACCGCTCTAGCAGCCTTAATTAAAAATTATTTAATTACAAACGCTTTCCAGTGGACACGAAATTTGACGCCTTTACGAAATCGTTACGATAACTTCACGACATCTTCATAACATCCTATGTTCCATGTCATAAAGACGTCACATTTTACGTCCACCATATATATTGGGTTTCTATTTCAAATGTAT
>JAUESI010000003.1:14656315-14670778 GCA_032275145.1 Synergus laeviventris | reverse complement strand
AAATCCGCCATATATATAATAAGAGGCTCTTCAAGTATTACCTCAGCACATTTGAAAGCAGTTTTAATCCCCCTCCCTCTCTACCACCAATTAGGAAACAGAAGAAAAATTACAAATTTTTTTTTTTAATTATAATAAATAAACTTGAAAATGTCTTATAAAATTCGGATGAATCTCTACTGATGAAAAAATTGTCCTAAAATAGGCAATTTTTTAGCCTTTTACATGTAACCCCCTAAGGAAGAATAAAAAATTAATTTTGTGAAGAATATTAACATGGAAGTCATGCAAACTACAATGATCAGAATAAAATTAAAGTTACGCAAAATGGAAGATTGCGATCATTTTTGGTTCTTTACATCAGGCCTGGCGAAATATCTGACTTTTGAGAAGATCACTAGTAACTCACTAGAAATTCCCTAGAATTACGTTACACTGAACAAAATCCTCTCCGATGTCTCTACTCGAGTTATGGAGCCTACCACGAAGCCTGTCTGTCGACTTATTGGCATATACTAATGGTCAATGATTCAACTTTTCTGTATATTTCATGTTTTTAAATAGCTGGCAATGTTGTTTCATGTAAAGGTATAATATATCATGGCATCAAGAATCGCGCGCAAACTTTACGTTCCTGGATGAATAAGGTACATAATACATATGTTATGTATAGGTGTAGTACTTTTGTATAAAATTGAATGAATAGTGGTTACGTTGTGCTGCCGATTGACGGAATTAGTAGATGGTATATAGATGTAGTTAGAGGGCTAGAGGGAGATAGGACAACCGCATACAATTGATGGGGTGCAAATGGGGTCGACCGCGCCTCTCCTAACAGAGGCATTACACGCGCATTATATTTATTTAATACACCGATCAACCGACCGTGAGTATTATATATGAGTTATTATTTCTGGTTATGGTTACCCTACGTGATCCCCTTGCCCCTTAGCATGCTATTGTGTGGACAAGTGTGCCGTTTACATACCAGTTGGTTCAAATAGGGTGAATGCGATACTTCTCAAAGTCATAGGGAAGCAGCTTATAGTAAACCAAAACTACCCTCGTATCCCGACACTCGAATATTTACGTATCTTAGGTAAGAGCAAAAAAACAGCAGCACCACTCAAGTATATGTTATAGTTACCTGCTACGTTCATTTCAAGTGCGGATGACTTACTGATCTCTGTAAAGGGGTATCCATAAATTACGTGAGATTCTCTTATATTATAGTTCTGCTATATGTCATGAATAATCACATATGTGAAATTATAAGCATTCGAGGCTTAAACGGATTGTGTCACGTTTTTTGTTTAAAAAGAAAAAAATATATGTTCATATCACTCACATAATAACCTCTAAAGTACAGTCCAAAATAAGCACTCACCTGAAAAAAAAAATAATAATAATTAGCAATGTGATGTAAAAAATTGCAAAAATTATTACAAACATCAATTTCGTTTATTCATATTGTGCATAGCTCAAAGACTTATTCAGCTGCTGTTTCTTAGACATTTTCATAGAAATATTTTTGTTATCAATGAGGTGGATTTCTAATTTTCTAAATTATCAATCAATTTTCATTGGTTGTCTGTTCTTCAAAGTAAACAGTTATTTACGTACATTTACGGCTCATAATGAACAAGAGAGACAGCGTACTATAGAACCAATCACCCGCCTGCCATCATCCCTGCACAATCCTATTCTAAGTGACTTTGAAATTTAAAATGTTTGAAATATTGTTAAAGTCGAGGAGCTATTGATCAATGTGTCCCAATGTGTTCCGGAGACAACTTCACAAAATTGCATGCAGTGAAATTCAAAGCGAACTATTCAACTCCGTTGGGGCTAACTAGCTCAGAACTCCCAACATCAGGATCATATTCAAGGAAATCCTTTAACAGATTGCAGATTTCATAGATTTTTTATTTTCTGAATGATTAAATTCATTGGTAATGCACTGAGGTTAATTTGCATTTAGTTTACATCATATAAATCAACTACCATATAAGTAAGTAAAGTACATATATATATATCCAGTAAGCTTGTGTAAAATACTATAAGCATAAAGCATATATGTAATGAACCTTAGGTGAAATACTTGTTTGGTTTTCGTTGTGTCTGAATATTGCAATTTGCAAGGAATATGTCAAATTTACACCGGTGAGTAAAGTGCCTACTTTAAACCCACCTGTGTAAAATAACTATTTTACACATTATTTACAGGTTTATAAAGCGTAAATTTTAAGGTGGATGTTGCAATAATACTTTTACTGTTTTTTAATCTTTGTATACAGAAGAGAAACATTTTTTCAACTTTTTGTATGAAATTTAAAAACATGGACGTGTATTTCAGTTTATTAGAAAGAGCATTATATTTACTACGTTATAGTTTTAAATGTGACGCGAGAAGAACAAATTTACCTAAGCTACTATCGCGATCTTAAGTCGAAACACATTCTCATTAGGATACTCGCGCTTCCCGCTCGATTTTTTTCAAATATATGAAAAATAAGGAAAACATTTGTAGGTCTTTTTAAAGCCAATAATTTTTTGGTCACGTATCTCTTGTGTTTTAGGGGGGAAATTGAATTTTTTATTTTTGAATAATATTTTTCAATATTAAAATTAAAACTATTTGAATTATAAAAAAATGTTCAAGAGAGAATTTTTAGACCTTTTTAATTATCTATGTTTATAATAATTTTCTCTGTATATCTCGCGTCATTTGGCTCAAAATTAAAATTTTCGATTTTCTATATTCACCAATCTTGTATAGGACGTTCAAAACGCAATATTTTTCTTCTTCTGACTTTTTTCTATATCGCGCGGGGGTTGGCTTAAAATTTTCATTTTCGTTTCTTCACTGAATATTCGGAATGAGTGCTACGTACATCTATGCAGAGAATTTGTAATAAAAAAAAAAGTGGTCTCAAAAATTGTCAAAATGATCTACCTTTTTGAATTTTTATCTAGAAAGGTTAATTAACGAACTGGACCTTTATTTTAAGACACTTAGAGAGTATATCAAAGGCCATTAATCCAATCGTTCACTTATTTCAAAAGTTAATCGTGCTCACAAACTAAAATCTGCAGACAGACATACATTCAAAACTGAACTTTTAATTATTTTTTAAAAATATTTGTTCTTTTTCATTAATAGAACTTAAGAAAAGTATTTTTTAATAAACATTCTCGAGTTGTGAACGCTTTATTTAAAATGAATAATTTTACAGTTGAAATTTGAGATCTGAAACTGTGGAAAATGTTAAGAATGAGAAAGAGAAAATAATATGACTTTTTCCAGTTCTGCAGAACATTTTTAAAAGTGTGCGTCTTTTTTATTCCACAGCGTAAATAGGTAAAAAGAATATAAAAGTAAAAAAAATTGTTTAGAAAGATGAAATTTCTATAAGTACCTATACACACGTCAACTTTGCATCTATCAATCTTTGAATAATTTTGAATTCCTAGAATTCAGGTAAGTGTAGACTTAAAGCCCGTGAAAAAAGGAAATACAATATTTATGTTGATGCTGTCTCGGGCTCGGTATTTAAGTTGTGTAAATCCAATATAAACTCTAAACCCGTAATAAATAACTTCTCGGCTGGCCAGGCTGAGTCGAGGCGTGGTGCCAGGTTGGTAGGTTATACGTTATATTATACCTGCCTTTGGGCCCCTAACCTTCGTCTTCGTGCGAGATGAGAAAGTACGAAAAAGAAGACGGAGTGGAAGAACGAGGTATGTAGCCTGGAAGGCGGAGGAGTTTTGACCCTCTGCTAACGGGACCCTTCTTCGCTTCTTTCGCTCGTAATACAAATCGGTCGCCAGGGCAAAATAATAGTGTACAACAGGGGCCTCGTTTCGACACTCACGAGACAGCTAGCGAGTCTTATACATATAAGTATATATATATATATATGTTGATCTGTTTTCCTCTCGCAAAAGTTTCACATATATATTATAGCTTCATGCATTCGTAGAAAATATTTTGAGTATAAAATATACCCTTCTATCACCCGCATATTCAAGTATTGCATTTTAGCGACTTGCCTCATATTGGGAACTATACCAAACGGCACTAAAAACCGTACTCTCTCAATCTGAATTAGTTAAATTAGTTAAATAGTTTCTTACTAATTCAAATGGTGCGAAGTCGTAACAAGGACCAACTAGCATATCTTTAAAAAATTTAGATTCATTAAAATTTCGGAACTTTAAAATCATCTAAAGTTCGTTAAAATCTCTAAAATTCCTAAAACTCTCATGAAATTTCTTAAAATTACTAGAAACCCTTTAAAATACCAAGAAGAAATTGTTAATTCATTATAATTCTGATGTTCTCTGAAATAACAATTAACTATTTAATTTAGTAGAAAGTGGAGAAATGACTAATTCAATAGTCAAATGTAAGGCTGCTAATTTACTTAGTCAAATTCTTACTACTAAAAAAGGATCAGGATCAGGATCTTGTCTACGAATGTATGGCAGACTGGCGGATTAGAGTAATCTACAGCCATTTTTAATTTTTTGAAAATTCTGCAACAAACTCTCGTTGCGCTTGGATGCATCGAGCAATTTACAACATTCCAAGATTCCAGAACGAAAACGAAAGTAAGTAAATATGTAAATCCTAAGTAACTGATGTTTAGGACGCAATAAATATAATTATAAAAATAATAATAATAATCAAATAATTATAAAATTTTAATTTTAAATTATAATGTTGTAATTTTACAGGCTTTATTTGTGAAAAATATATAGGTCACTGAGGATGAAGTCTTTTCTCATATTGAAACGGTCTTCTTCACTAATTCTAAAGATTGGGATGGTAATCGAAAGATAAAGGTGGCGATGAATAATTCGTTTCAGTAATAATTCGTAACAGTTTTTTTAATATTCTTAAAATGTTCAGTTTATACTTGAAATGTTTCTTTTAAATAAAGAAGTTTAGCCTTATAAATGTTTCTATACTCATTTTAAAATTTTAAAAAACAATTTTTAGTTTTAATATGGCTGAGACCAAAAAAAGAAATAATGCGAAGTTGGGGTCAAGTCTAGTTCTGCCTATAGATCCCCAATCTGGGGCCAAGTTTTACCTCTTTTAGGTCCAGCTAGCGTCATGGCAAAATTACCACACGGGGCCCTAGGTAAAAATTAAATTCACGAGCCTCTGCGAAGTGCCTATAATTTGGAAATAGAAAATTAAGTTGTCATTTTATAATCTCTCTATACATCGCAGGTGCGAAATTCGGTCAGCTGCCAGAGCTTGACCATTGGCCCAAAGTCGGCCCTGCTTTGGTAACCGATCTAGGGTAACCAAAGTAAGGTCGACTAAGGTGTTTTCAAGCTGCCATGATCCCACCAACGTTTGCAACCGACGTTGGTCGGTACGCTGGATACAGTTGTTGGTTAGCCACAAGTCACCATAACGTACCCGATGGTCGGCCCAACTTTGGCCCAAATATGGGCCGGCCGTCGGATATACTCTGGTTCATTACTTCGAAACGATCATGAAGTACGTAGCAGTTGGCTTGACTGTGGACAAGAGTTGGTCCGTCCGTTCGTCCGCGTCTATTTAACATTTGTCCGTAAAAATGGTTTTGAACATAACCTGCATCATCGATCTCCGCGTGTCACTCATATAAAAGGTTTAAACATGAACGGAAAAAGTTCGACACATAAAAGATTAAAGAAATTCAGGAAATTGAAGCGTAGAAGAGTTGATCGTGATAGTAATGATAGTTTTTGTGGTGACGATAGCACTTTCAAAAGCTTCATTGAAGATGTTGATCAGGAGTTAAAGCTTGCAAACTTGTTCAACTTTTAATTTTAACTTTCACGTAATTTGATTGGCTCATAATCTTGACTCTCACTCCCGGATTCATAGTTTCCTCATACGCCGCAACGTCGTGTGGTGCTGACGTACGTAAAGGGAAATTCTACGTTGCTGCTTGAGTTGCTTGACTGCTGTGGGTAGCTCACGGAGGAATAGTAAGAAGATCGAACAATGCATTGCGAAGTGTTCAAAAATGTCAATAGAAACTTCAGATTAAGTACCAGCCTTAGTAGAAAGAATGACATCAAAATTACTCATGTATGCGCGGTGGCTATCTCTATCCGTCTTCTTTGCTCTTGTGAAATTCTGCGAGGAATGGTTCGTGCTCTGAGCCGCTTTTTAAATACGTTTAAAAGTGTGAGGTTATACAAAAATGAAATTAAAATGTTTGAAAACGATGACGTGTTGTGTACCAAATTGCAGTACATCGTATTGGAAGAAAAAATCAAAAGGCCTTACATTGATTACACCTGACACGGTATGAAAGTCTTTCTTGTCATGTAATTTCATAATTCTTGCTGCCGGTGTCCAAATAAATCTATATTTAAGTATGTTTTGTAAGAAATTGTAATTCTTTTTGAAATCTAAATTTTATATTATTGAGTTTTTTGTGACAATATAACGTAATTTTACAAAAGGTCTGAGCCTTTTGCTCTGGCACGGACCACTCACTTGCACAATTTCACGAGGGGAAAGACGACGGATAGACTGCTACCGCGCATGTGCGAATAATTTTGATGTCATTCCTTCTACAAAGGCTGGTTCTTAATCTGCACTTTCTATTGAAATTTCTGAAAAGCGAGTTCGATCTCCTTACTATTCCTCCGTGGGGCAGCTGTAGGTGTGAATTTCTTGTACGATAGCTAAATACGATATACAATATAATAATATATTATTAGATGTGATTTGTATATTGCGCTGTATATTGTTATTTTCATTAGATCAAATGCAGTTAAAGTTTTGTTTAATGAGATTTACAAAGTTTATACGCGGTTAATTTTTACGATAGCTTTAGTTTTGAGGTTAGAAAAGTTGAGGAACAATTGTGATATTCCTACCGAATTAAGCACTTGGCTGGTACGATCTCACGACCATAAAGATGGCCGAAAAATCGAAGTTGATTAATATAATGTATACTTTTATCTCTGCTTTTATTTGTATACCTTAATTCATTTATACCTGAATAAACATTGGTTTACCTAGATACGTATTTTTCATTTGCACGGCAGTATTGCAAAGCAAATGGTTAGAATTAAGGTCGGTTTAGTATTATTAGTCTGGTTGGTTCGACAATTGGTTTCCAAGAGTCACATTGGTCACAAAGTTGGCCGGACGTTTCTTGCCAATGATGTACCAACCTTCAAAAATCAAAGTCGGCCCGGCATTCTCGCCCAAGGTTGGGCCGGCATCATCTTAATAGATCATGGTCCATATATGGGACCAAAATATCAGGCCGACGTTGAGAAACCAAGGGCGGTTGACCGTTATCATTTAGCTCGCTGACCCGACCGTGGGCCGATGGTCAATTCGCACCTGGGATACTACGTCAGATTAATTTGTTCCTACATCTCCCTCCACTGCACGTAAAAACCTTTTTTATGGTAATATGAAGTATGAGGGCTGAATAATTTCAAGTGGCTGATTAAGTTTTAACTCATATTTTTAATGGCGACTTAAAATCTTTCATAAGATTTGATCCCCCCCCCACCATCCACCTTTTATAGTGTGTATACTTAATAAAGTATAACATATATATGCACACTTGTCGAAGTATGTTGTTATCAGGGAATAATTTGGCAAAAAGGGATTTAAAAAATCAGTAAATTTGTATTCGCTTTTCCTATTTGAACGTCGCGCTTCGCGCTCTGAAATATCTAGACGTCGTACTTGAGGTTCCATCGACCTAAAAAAACACATTCTCATCT
Organism: Synergus laeviventris; assembly: GCA_032275145.1. NCBI lineage: Eukaryota > Metazoa > Arthropoda > Insecta > Hymenoptera > Cynipidae > Synergus > Synergus laeviventris. The sequence goes on along the minus strand of JAUESI010000003.1, from coordinate 14,663,014 downwards.
GGAAACTGTCGCTTCGGGATCTATATTTGATTTAAAAATTATTTAAACCTCCTTCGGTTCTGTTCATCGTAAATTAGATTCAAATAAATCGATAAAAGATGATTGATGAAATTACTTGGTGATTTACAATTGAACCTATAAAAAAATGGTCAACAGGAAATTTGTAGGCTTTTTTTAGATTAATAATTTTGCCTTGCAACATTTTTTCGCATTTCTCATCACGAGACCGCAAACCTTTATTTTTTGCTATTCAAAACGTTTCTTATCAATAAAATGATAAGTACATGTCCAATCAAAAAGTTGAGCCGGAAAATGGATTTTATGAATTTTCCAATACCATTTTGGATGAATAAAACCAGAACCGTTCATCAAAAATGACTAGGTAAGGAAAATGATCTTTTTGGAAAGTCCTTACAAAAGTGTACTAAAACGTAATCCAGTTGAGATTTTATGAAATTAGCAAATGTCATTTTTCACACAAAACCAATACCTTCTTATTTGATGAGAATGTAATAATAATTTAAGAAATTTGAGAGGTAATAAATACAGCTCAGAAAGGGCCTTACTTATTTTAAAGGCACAGGTAAGTTGATCTGATACGGACGGTTTAAAGTTGGTCACATGCGACCCGTATCCGTATCCGGACCTTAAATAAAATAAGGCAACAGTGCCCTCATTTTTGTTCCTGCGTATATTTTATTCTCTTTATCCTCGTTTTCTTTGAAAATTCACCGGAAAATTAAAAAGAAATCAAAAGTGACTAAATGGTGGTTACGTTATTTGCGGGATTAATTGTTGTTCGCTGTACCTATATGCAGCAAACTTCAACCGATAGAAAAGACCAACTTTCCTCCCTGTGGTTACACGATTTACGCACTATTGGAAGAGCAGGTTGGAAAAGGGAGTTGCACAAAGGATCGATGGTAAAACCGGTTCAAAAAATGGAATGGCAAATCGTATGGCGTATAGGAAATAAATGAGAAAAGAAAACTCGTCATGTCAAAAGCGGAAAGTGACAAATAGATATATAGGTATATATACTGCCGCGTTCGCGTATCCCGTGCGATATCGCGTATTATAGGTTCCCCTCTGCGGAGTAATTAGTGCCAATCTGAGGCCAGAAAAGTAAAAGCTATCAGGAATAAACATTATCACTGCCAATTTGACAAGTCCAGTACTTCATTTTCATATCCATTTGGAATTTTGAACTAGAATTTTCATTGAAATTCTAGTTATTTATCAACTCTATCAAATTAATTGGAATTTTTAACTTGCAATTCCTCGGAAAGTCAACAGAATTTTCATTAGAATTCCAGCTGAAGATTTCAGTTAAATTTTTAATTTACATTTGTAAATTCATATTGAAATAGACAATTGAAAATTATATTATAACTGTATATTTTAATATACGGGGATCTGAATTGACATTTTCAACTAATCGATTATTTTATCAAGGTATTTTTAATAGTTCAATTAGATATTTTCAGCATAAAAAATGGAATTAATATTAAATAAATATTAAATGCAAATAGCACAAATGTTTAATATTTATTCAAGGAATATTAATTTAATAAAAACAATATTAAAAATAATTTAAAACATATTTCTCCTGAAAATAATGATTTAGTCCCAAGTATTTGGTTAAACCCTTGTAAAAATATATGCTGTGCAAATTGAAATTCCATGGAATATACTACTGAAATTTTTAACTGGAATTCACTGTTGTAAGTGCAAACTGAAAATTACAGTTGGATAATAAACGGAATTTTCAACTTTAATATTAAACTGGATATTCTGTTGCATTTCTTTTTAAATTCAAGTTAAAAATTCAGCTAGAATTTTCAGTTGGTATTTCAGTGAAAATTCTGTTGACTTTCCGAGGAAATTGCAAGTTAAAAATCCCAGCTAAAATTTTCAATTTGAATTTACAACTGGATATTATAGTTGAAAACTCAAATTAAAGTTGGATAATAGATGAATTTTTCAAATCTAATATCATGAAAATTCAACTGAATTTTTAACTGGAATTTCAATGGAACTTCTATTGACTTTTGAGTTGATAATTTTAAATTAGAATTTACAACTAGAATTTCAATGGAAATTCCAAATGGATATGAACATGAAGTGTTGGAACTTTTGAAATTGGCGGTGATGGTGTTTATTCCTAGTAACTTTTACTTTTATAGCCTGAGATTGGCACTGGTTTATACTCTGCGGATAGGGATAGGGGAACCAACGCGATATCGTACGCGTGACGCGGTATGAGAACGCGGCAGAGAGTTTATATGGAGTAAAATTATATAATTGTGATATTTTTATTATTGTGTTGTGACGTATTTAAAATAATGGTATTCTCTTTTTTTAGCACCCAATGAAATCCATTGGTATGACTATTCTTCTCCTGAGTTCCTCGTACCTCGTACGTGTATTAACGTAACTACTACAATACTTGAAGAAGCAAGAGAAGCCGTTAGCTGCATTTTGCACGTTTCGAAGCAATTACGTCCTTAATGGCTTGGTACCATACTTCATATGGCATTCGCTCTTCATGCTCAGTAACAAGTCACAGCGCCTGGTGGTGAGTCGTTGCACTAGTAGTGGCTAGGCACTGGAGAGTGCGAAGGTACGGAGTTACAAGAGGATAAAAGGATGCACGCTCTAAGCTTTTATGGACGAAAGATAGTCCACATATTATGAAGCGAGATGGAAATAGGCAGAGAAGGACACAGGGACGAGGTGCTGCACACATTATCTAAATGCGCGACACTCAAACCCTCATGCTCCTGTCGTCTGCCTCTTCGTCTGCACCAGTACAACTACAGTACTGATGTACTGTTGTACTATAGACGCGACGCGACACGACGCGACATTTCTTTCGCTAAGTAACGCACATTCCAAGAGCTGCCCAACGACTGTCAAGTGGACAATCTCTAGCTTCCTTTCATCACACTGATGTGAGAGAAAAGTGTACAGCCATAATACTTGTACTGCGGTACAAGAGAGCATTTATTTCAACGAACACAACAATCAAATAGGTGAATCAACTTTAGGATAGTCAACCTGAATCTTGACTATCTGTTAGTAATAGGCTGTTGGCTGTCCTGTCCTGTCATGGTTGATTTCATGAGTCTCAGAAAAACAGAAAAACTTAAATTCGCTTCGGATTCTCCTTAGCTTCAAAATTCTTACAGTTTCAACATTTCAATTGCCCAATATTTCAAATATTTAAAAATATTATATATATATATATATATATATATGTTAGGTATAATATAGTAGCTGCTATAATATATACCATCACTAAGTATACAAGGGTAATCTAACCCAGTCGTTAGAACTCAAAATTTCAAAAATTGTTTATATCCGTCTCCGTACTCTGGTAACTATCGTCCGTAGCTAAAAAAACTCTATGGTTGCCACAACCCGGATTTTGAATGACAGAACTACATGTGGTTGTGGCAATTATTATGAAATAGTTGTATTTGCCACAACTAGAATTTTGATCCACGTGTGGTTCTGTCAATCAAAATCCTGGATGTGGCAACCACAAATGAGTAGTTCTATCATATTTTAAAATTTCTGTGGTTGTCACAACCATAGAGTTTTCTCGGTGTCTATATGAAATTTAAAAAATGTGAAAAAATGTGAAAAAAATATTGTAATGCCTCGACCTGCTACGAATATTATTTTGCTAGGAAATGTTTTCGATCAATAAAAATTCATATGTATTTTGCAAGAAATTTTTAAAACAAGCGGAGACACAGTCCCCTAAAACATCTTAATCTATTTATGGTCCGAATACCTATATAGTGTCGCGATAACGAAAATAATTTTTGTCTGAAACATCTCAGTTTTTAGCATTGTTATTCTACGAGTATAATTATATTCTGCCTTGACATTTGAATAATTAGTAATTAAATAAATAAATAACAAAAATGTTTATCTTCTGCCACTGTCAGCTATATAGGAGAAATGATTCTTTATAAAAAACGCTATAATAAGTTTCATGAAATTCCATTTTTTTGGCAATCATGCGCACCAATTTACCGTATTGCAAAAAACGAAGTTTCGAGAAAAAGCGTTTGAACAATCATCAAATTAGAATGTTTACCCTTAAAATGTTTAGGTATCCAAATCTTAACATTTTTGGAATTCTTCACACAAAGAGTGTTAAATATAATAAATGTTTAGGTTCCAATGGAGATGTAAGAATACTGAGTTACTCATGCAATGTAAAATTCACTCATTTTCGAAATGTATAATCCAAAAAGGAAGCGAATTATTTCGTCGAAAAGATCCACCTTGTTGACAGAATGGCTCAACATGGAAAAAAGTTTCAGAGAAGCCCATTTACTGTTATTATGATTTAATGAAAAATGTTAAAAATCGTTAAGTATAATCTGTAATGGATATAATAAAAAAGATATTGAATGAATAAACTCAAATTGTAAAGATTGTATGTAGTAATTTGAAATGATACGAGCCCTTTTTTCTTTAAACTCTGTAAACATCTTTTTCCGGTTAATTTCGGTGTTCGATAATCTACCATATAAATTGGCTATTTTTGTCGTATATGACAAGAAATAGAGTAAACTTTAAACTTTATGAGCACAGAATTGCGAACATATGATAATTATCAAGTGTTTCCAAAAGACTGACTGTTAGGACTACATGCTTTGCTTCTGATTAACAACTGATTTTTACAGGTTTTGAAGGAACCAGTTTTTCAGTGAGCCGCAATCGAGCCGCAATCGCTAAAAATGAAAAACTTTTCTTTCGCTTTTAGCTAAGGACAAAACGTAGAGATCCATTGAAAAACTGAGGTATAAAATTTCGAAGAATTACTATTCAGATGAGAATGTAAGAAAGTCCTATACGATAATAAATTGAGTGTATTCTTGGTCAAATTTGTTTTTTCGTCAATATTTATTAATATTGTTATTTGGTTTGTTTTTTTGCCAATAATAAAGTAAAAAATCATCGAAAATCAAAGTTGTTGCAAGTTTCTAACTACAAATAATAATAATCCCATATTTATTGCTATCAGAATTATATATATAAATGGATTATAATGAATTATAATTCTCCCGCAGATATTGAGAGAGTGTAAAGTAATTCATGTATCGCGATCGATGAGAATAAAAAATTTTATTTGTGAAATTCAATGTGTACACTGCAAAAACATTCTACCTTAAGCAGACATGTATATTCGTGGAATAAAAATATACGTATTTTGGATTCCAAAATATAATCTTAAATTTTCGATACGAAAATACATAACAAAAAAAGGTCTGTTTTTTATATTAGTGAATCTTACTTAAATATGAGTATGTACGATATCAATCCAAATGTTTAAAATAGATCATATTTGGTATTTTCATATAATATCAATGGATTTAAATGAATTCTGTTTAAAAAATTATTTGAATATATAGCAATATATAAAAGCTGTACTGTATGAAAATTCAGATGCTTTAACTGTAATCCCTAATTTCAATATTGTATTATTCATAATTAAGAATTACTTTATAGTTTCCGAATAAGTTAGGGGCATGTCCGAATTTATTAATTGTACTTCATTATAATTCATAGTTTTGTTCAGATTTTAATATGTGCCAGACTGATGAGATGCAAAGTCCTGTATTGTTTCTGCAAATGACTTCATCCACATTTTAATAATGAAATTTCATATTATTAAGAATAATACACATATACGTACAGTTTTCCATTTATATTACATTTCATACAAACTTTTTTAAGAATGTATGGCTTTCTTTGTAAACGTCTCGGTGAAAGTATAATTTTAATCCATATGACATCTTGACTAGTGTCTGACTGATTGTGTAATCAGAACAGAAATTTTATCTGATAATCAGTAAAAAAAATCAGTAACATGGCATTTGTGCTAGTTTGAGCTGTAACCTCACAAGGTCACAATAATAGAGGAAAAGACGCGTATAGAGGACGATAGAACCTTTAAAATTAAATATAAAAATCTGAATAATTATAAATAAAAAAACTTTTCAATTTATTGTAATTTTTTTAAATTGCTTAAATGCGTAAATTAAATTAGAATTTCGAAAAGCCTCAAGTCCTAAAAGTTTATGCTGGATAAAGTAACTCATAGGCCAAATTACAGGTTTTTAAAAAAAATATTTAACGAGAGCGCATCGACCATGAAGCTTAAATCTGAAAAAATGTTAATTTTCACACTTCTATGAAAATATTTCTTAACGTGTAAGTATTTGACAGATCTAATCATTCAAATTAGTAAAATACTAATTGCAAAGTGGATAAGAATTTCTAATTTTGTGACCGTTACAGTTGACTTCGTTGTTGGGAATTTTATGGTTAATATATCCGAATTCATAATAGTCTAGGGCAAACATCAGCATTTTCTAGTGAGAAAATTCACTGCAAATGCACTTTGCACCATCTCCCGGGTTCTTATTTTCGGGATAAATATCGCATGTTGTGTGTAAAAAATGACTTGAGTAGGAAGTTTTTTACTAATTTGAATGATTATAGATCGTCAAATACTTATACGTTGAGATAATTTATGGTCGATGCGCTCCCGTTGAATATTTTTTTTTTTAACGTCAAGTTATAGAATTGTATATGTTGCTTTCCAAGGATTTAAGACGACTCATATTTTACCGATTTAATAGCTCAATTTTTTTGACACAGTTATATGAGTAC
>JAUESI010000003.1:14615066-14625972 GCA_032275145.1 Synergus laeviventris | reverse complement strand
AAGAACTTAAAGGTTTGAAAAATGGGAAAAAGTTCTATATCATCTGCTCACTGGAATAATAAGAGTAATATAAAAATCATGTGAATGTATATTTTAAGATATTTTTGCTGAAACTTTACTTTTGATTAATTATTTTCATATGTTTTATAAAAATATTTTCGCAAACAGGAGAAATATTTTAATTTTTCCAACTTCTTCGGGCAGCTTTATTCTACAAATATATAATACATATTCCAATAAATTCTGTCAGATTAACATAGAAATTCACCTTTAAAATAAGTCTAAGAAATTAAAAGTAAAATATTCGTCATCTCGGAAGTTATTGATATTTTTATGAATCATTGAGATATTTGACGTTTTTTTGCAATATGTTCTTGAAAATTTGACAAAGTGACTTCGTTCTGAGTTCATTTTAAAAGTTAAAATAAAAACCATAATTTTAATATCTTAACTATTGTTTGTATTTTGCGTAATATGGCTCACAATTTGAATTTTCGATTTTTCAATAGTATTCAAATAGTTTTTAAGAGCAAAATTGTTGGCTTTTCTAACAGAAATAATTTTATTCACTTGACTTTTTGAAAAATATCTTGCATTGTTTGACTTGAGATGTTAATTTAATTTTCTATATTTTTTATTTAATATTATAAATGTTAGGATTTGAAAAAGTTGTCTAAAAAGTTTTGGAAATACTATAACTTTTTGAATTTTGATAAAAACTGGTTGGCTAACGAATTTGACCTTCATTATTGGGTACTACTAAAGTGTCAATTCAATCGGACCATTCTTTCAAAAGTTAATATGTATATAGACAGACAGACAGACAGACACCATCGTAAAAACCTGTTTTTCGGGTTCAGGGGGTCTCAAAACATGAAAAGATCTGATGAAAACGAGCTAGGGGGTCAGATTTTACACAAATCTGATACCTTTTCTGCTGAGAGAATGTAAAAAAGTTATATCCATACCTAGAAAATGTAGATTATGGGCAAACACGTTATTTTCAATGATGTGATAAATTAAAATATTCATATACCATATATACTATATATAATAGCTTTGGAATATCAAACATAAGGAATTCATGAAAGAATAATTCATCTATAATTTATCAAATCTTCAGTTCAATTTGTAACCAATTTTAGGTATAAGAAACAAAAAGATATTTGAAAATCAGCATTAGAGACTACATATGTATTATACAGCATAAAAACAGGTTGTTGTCAAACAGGTTTTGCGAAACATCTCCATAAGAAAAATCAATCCATGAATTTCAGTTTTGACAGTATCGAAATTTTATAAAGAGAAATAAACATGAGAGAACAAAGGTGATAGGAATAAATTTCGATACAAACAAGGCATCTAAATATCCTTTAAAATTGTTTAAAATCTTGTAAAAGTGACGTCACTTATAGTTTGCATTAGGATTTTTGGTTTCATGCATTTTATTTAAAACATTACACTTTTTCTTACTTGCATTTTTGATATAAGTTGGAAACTGGACATTTTATACTGATTGTGAATCATTTAAAAAAACCAATGATTTAATGAGAATGTAAAAATAAGTTCTAAGAGTTCTTAATTCTTATACACGATCAGGAGCCACCTCCTTACTTTGAGTGGCAGATAATGCGATAAATTGGACTACTTTTTACATTCTCATCTGAGAATGTATTAGATTTGTGTAAAATCCCCGCCCTCCATTTTTTGTAAAATGTCCACATTTTGTGACCCCCTGAACCCGAAAAACATGTTTTTAACAATGTGTCTGTCTGCCTGTGACATGTGTGTGTAGATTTTTAGTTTGTGAGCACGAAAACTTTCGAAAGAATTGACAGATTGGTTTGGCCTTTGGTATACTCTTTTATTGTCCTAAAATGAAGGTCAAGTTCGTTAGCCAGCCATTTTGGATAAACTATTTAAAAAATGTTAGAATTTTAAAAATGTTTTAAATATTTATTTTTTTACTTTACAAATTCTATAAGAAGAGATACAGAGAAAATGATTCCTTTTCGTTTTAGGGGCATGTGATACTTAGAAAAATTGTTGATTTTATATGTTTAAATTCCCTAAATTTGGGAAACGGTAAAGAACATTGAAGCGGACCGTTGTCAACTCGATATTTTTGCTAAAACGGAAGTATTGATAATGAACTGTCAATAATAATTATTTTGTAATTATTTCTACCAATCGAGAGTCAATAATAGTCGCTTAGAATTTTTTATAAATTCCCTGAATTAATTTTTTTTAAATATTCAGTTTTGTGAAAAAAACGTAGGTGGTGGGGTCAATCTGGTCTAGATTACCTACGTTTTTTTCACAAAAATGAATATTAAAAAAAAATTAATTCAGAGAAGTTATAAAAAATTCTAAGCGACTATTATTGACTCTCGTTTGGTTGAAATAATTAAAAAATAATTAAAAAATAATTATTATCGACAGTTCATTATCAATACTTCCGTTTTAGCAACAAAAAAAATTTTTTTTCATTATGCAAAAAAAATCGAGTCGTAAAGTTGAGGAATTTGAACATATAAAATCAATCATTTTTCTAAGCATCACATGCCCCTTAATCGTATAAATCTAGGTCTAAATCAAATATCGAGCGCTCCGAACCTATAATTGAACATTTACATTTTATCTGATATATTTTTTTATCTATATAATTATAAATATATATAGTATATTTCATCATATTCCTTTTGATTCTAATATCGTTTACTGTCTTTTTCGCAATCGTAAAAAAAATTTAGAAAAGGTTCAAAATTAACAAAAAAGTAGCGCTTTTTTGAGATAATTCAAAGTCGATTTTCTGAAGAAACTCTCCCTTATATTTTTTGTAAATTCTTTTTTTGAACTTGTACTTTGTAAGTAAGTTTTTTCTCACAAACAATATGAGATACGAAATAATTTTAAGATAAAAGTTTGCACGTCTGAAGAAGTTTTATGAAAAAGTCTCTTGTTCTTTTGCGATATCTTTCACTGTTTGTGAGGAAAATTCATAAATTACATTTTTAGGAAAGAAAAATTCTCCCAGTCTTACAAATGTTTTATAGTCCGCATAATACTGAAAAGATCCCTGTCTCATATTAGCAGAAATGTTTCAAAAATATTTTATAAGAACGAAGAAGGTAGTATTTTCGAGAAAATATATTTTTCATGTTTTTAAAATTTTAAGAAAAAAAATGTTTTTCCGAAAAACCTAGCTTTTTTATTTTTTTCCATATTTTATGTATACTTACTTTCGACAATATTTTTTACAAAACTTTTTATTGATCATTATCACTTTTTCACACTTACAATTTCCAAACATATATTTAAATAAGACTATTTGTAAACATTAATACTAATTTTTGCTCGCTTAAGTTTATAATAATACGTACAAAAATACCTTGATTATCCCTAAATTCTTACATTTTATTTTAATTATAGATATAAAGAATAAACCAAATATTCATATTAAAAGTCTTTCCGTGTATAGAGATAATTCTATAATTAAAATATTTTTTACCTTCCCCCTAATTCACTTCCATGTTTAAAAAAATCGCTAAAAATCGACTTTTTCGCTATTTTCTTAGATTCATGGTAAGTTTCAAGACAATTTGACTATACATAATATCTGATAATATGTTAGTGAGAATGTATTTGCAATATCTTACAACAATAATATACAATTAATGTTGACATTAATGTTAAAATAATTTTTATTGACTTTGAATTCCAAAAATATATTTAAAAGTGATATATTGCTCTTCATTTGACAATAAAATAGATTTCGGTAGATAAATTATCAGAAAAAATAGTTCGAAGCAAGTGAATTTCTACCTATACATACGTTGGTCGAGAAGCAAAAAAAGGGTGTTTGAATCACCTAAGGAAATTGAAAGTGGCATAATCGGTTTTTTTGATTTGTAGAGAATTAAATTACCTTCAAAATGAGCCGTGGAGCTTTAAAAAATATCCATTATATTACTGAGATAGAGCGCATATTATTAAAGGCGCAGGTCATCAGTGAAAAAAATCGGTTTTTCTGAAATACCTTCTCAGGAATGTATTTTAATTTCTCGTTTTTGCACTGCTTTGTCCAAAGGATTTTAAAAAGTTTTAAAGGATTTCAGAAGTATGTAAAATAACTCAGAATTTTTAATTTTTGAAATAGGAAAATTTCAGGAATCTCTCTCTCTCTCTATATAAGTTTCATAACATTTCTTAAAAATCCCTATAACTCAAAATCTAGTAAAATTTCTTTAAATTTCGTAAACTTTCTTGATATTCCTTGATTTTCATTAAAATTCCACAAGATATCATTAAATCCCATAAAATACCTGAAAATTCAATAAAATCTCATGAAATCTCTCAGAAGTTCTTAAAAACCCAGAAAATCTTATAAAATTCTTTTGAAATCCGCAAAATCCTTTTAAAGTGTTTCATGTATTAAAAATTCCATGAAATCTCATAAAATACCTGAAAATTCAAGGATATTTCGTAAAGTCCCTTTAAGCATTTTCATAGATTCCATAAAAACGCAATAAGTGTTAAAATCCATTAAAATTTTTAAAAAATTATAATATGATTACTAAAAAATTTTGAAATTCCGTGAAATTCTTTAGTATTTATAAAATTGCAATAAACGTAAAGTGCGTATTCTCTATCTTAATATAACCTTTTTGACAGCAATAGTTTTTACAACGAAAATAATCTGAAAATAGTTTTCAAACTCGGCACATTCACAAAAATCGCACAAGTTCCAAAAAAAATCAACCAATCACGTTTTCCACACAACAATGTCTCCGATATATTGGTAACATCACTTTTTTAAGACAGGGTATCTATAATAAGATTATCGATGTTGGCAGAGGAGTCAATTACCTTCAAAATGAGCGGTTGGATATTCAAAAGTGTTCAATAGACACCGAGATAAGTATAGAGCGTCTATTAAATAAATATACTACAAAAAAAGGTCAAAAACAATATTTAAAAATATTTAAATGAGCATTAAGCGACAAAAAACTAAAATCCTTCATAACTACCGATTATCTTAAAACATCACGCATTATTTTATTATTAAATTAATCGATTGTGAGCTACTTCAGTTGAAAGGTATTCTCAATGGATGTAAGAAAGTAATTTTATTTTATTTAAAATTTTGACAATGTTTGAAAGGTATTTGAAATAAAATAAAATTATTTTCTAACACCCTTTGATAATATAATAAAATTTTTTGTTTTAAGAAAATCCGTTTTTCTGAACGATTGTAATTTTTTGTCGCCTAATGCGCATTTGCATATTTTAAAACATTCATTTGGACTTCAGCCTATAATGGAGCGTCTCAAAGTTTCAAAGATTTCACGAAAATCGTTAAAAATCAGTTTTTCAAAAATTTCTCCGAAAATTGATTTTGTTGTCAAATAAAGAGCAACATATCACTTTTAAATATTTTTTTGGAATTCAAAGTCAATAAAAATTATTTTAATCTCAACATTCCTTACATGTATATTATTATTGTTGTAACATATTTCAAATACATTCTCATTAACATATACACAAAGTTGACTTTTTTCGATTTTTTTAAACTTCAAAGTCAATTAGGGAGGGTAAAAAATATTGAACTATTTTTATTGATAATTGAAATCACAAAAAAAAATGTTATAAGTTCTTTATTTTTTTAAAGATATTTAGCTATACATATATATTATATATCTATGATGCGGAGACAGAAGGAATTTTTTTTTATGAAACTTTAGGGGGGAGTTTTTGACTTCCAAATAAAAGTTTTCATTGCTATTAGAACTTCGCACAAACAACTTTTTTTTTTCGATACGCCCTTACGTACAAATGTATCTATCTATGTATCTATACCTTATACCCTTATTAACTTAGCAGCATCGGACATATAGATTCCTGAAATTAGATGATATTCATTTTGTCGTTGAACTGCTTTCTAAATTTTTGTTCCATAAAGTTTCGAAAGCCGGACTCGCTGTTCTAAACAAAGAGCTTTATGACCATATTTATAGTTGTCGTAAAACACTACACAGATTGCTAACTTTGCGCTCAACGAACGGACGTATAGAGACGGTACAGCGATCGTCTTTTGCTGCTGCTGTTGCCATACTGCCACTGCGGCACTACCATAATTCTATCCATTCCTTCATTCACTCTGCTGCGATCTTCTGTTTCACTCATATATACAATATACACTATACACTATACAATATACAATATACATACACACACACACACACATATATATATATATATGCAACTTATTGCTCATCTCTTTTCTTCTTTCTTTTGCATGAATCAACTGTCATCTAGTGCTACTACTGTCTCTTTTCAATCGTGACCTTATATAAGCTCGAAGATATCATTCTTTAATCATGACGACCTCATGTTTATATACCTAACATAACTGCACCCAGGGAAGTAGAATTAGCAAATATGATTAAAATTCACTCGTGTTTAACGTTTGAAAAATTCCAGGAATATTTTGCGTGTTTGGACTTCGGAGTTCGTTGACCCTCCGAATCTATTTTTCTCCTTCCTGCCTAAAAATCATGAGCAAGGTGTTTAGCGAGACTCAAACTCAAAATTTAATAGGCACTAAACTGAGATAATTCGTGTAAGAATTCACACTTTTCAGTTAAAAACTATTCAAAATTAAAACAATATAGTAATAATTCATCCCATAAAAAAATAGTCAATATAGCAATTAGGTGGCTGCTTTTTCCAAATGGCAAAATTTTTTTTCTTGACTTTTTTCATATCTCGTCATATCTTTTGTCCGAAAAATTCATCAATTCTCGATTTTTAGTAACATTTTCGATTACCGATATTTTATTTTTTTAAACTTATATTGTGAAACCTATTGCGTGTACACCGACTGTATGAAAACTGAGGAATTTAAGTTTTTTTGAATAAAACTAACCCCTCATTTAGATAAATATAAGAATGCAAAAACATTGACAAATTTTAACTGCATTTAATAGAATAACTTAAAGTCATTCAAAGGCCAAGGGTTTACTTCCGAAAAGGTCAAACCTTCGATGTCGTTGTGATTTTGAATGATAGTGAAAATTGGCGGAAACTTTCTTTTCACGGTGAAACCATGAAAAAACCATAAAAATCATGGTTTTTTGAATTTATCTCAGCTAATACGCAACATTTTAAAAAATGTTTCAAACAAAAGTTGTAGACCTCACCGAAAAATACATTTTTTTTTCAAGATTTTATTTCTACAAAAGTGATTATAGTTTTTGAGAAAATCAGTGGTACAAGATTTCCATTTTTAATTTCCCTGACTTCTCCCTGACCTTTTTTTTCAAAAATCCTTGACTTTTTGACATACCTTCTGCCAACTCTAAAATAAACTCAAAACAGAACAAACAAACTCAAATAAAACCGAGATACACAATATATATCTACAGTAAAAAATTAAATCAACTCAGGTTAATAGACACAAGTATTTTATACCTTAGTCATTAGAATGAAAAATAAAATTAAGTCAGTCAAAACAGGCAATGCAAAAATTAATTAATTAATTAATTAATTACTGTATTATATTGCATTGTCATCCATTTCTGACTTACGTGCAAATTTTCAACTCTCTATCTCTATTATTTAAGTGCATGAAAAATTAATTGCAAGATTCCAGCCGTACAGAAAAGAAAAGGGTGTTAAGTAGAACGTGGTAAAATAGACAGTTTTTTAACCAAAAATTGTCAAAGTTTTAATTTTTACATGTATATATTTTGATAGAGAAATGCTTATTGGAGTGAAAAGTTTTTTTTTCTCCTAAACTCATTGTTAGATTTGGCTATAGGTTTTACATTTGGACCAAAATTGTGTATGGGGGGGGGGGTTAGAACCAGTCAGGCGTGAACAACCGAGAAATCGGCGTTATTGTGAGCGGCACTAAAACGCGAAATGGGTGTAATGTGTATGAATTGATACGACCCTATCGACGATTATTTTCCATATGAAGTAAAAAATCCGCCTCCTTTACCACTTTTTTAAAGATGGATTCACAATTTTTTCCAAATTAAATATAACTATATAATTTGCTGAAGGTTCTATCGACCATAATAAAAAGCACATTCTTCTCATCCGGACACTCGCGCTCGGTATTAACTTCTTTCTTTCAGTTTTTTTCCTCATATCTCGCGTTATTTGGCTCAAAAATTAAATTAAATCTAAAAAATAATGTTTAAAAAAAATATTTCACTTAAAATTTGAATTTTTTAAGAAAATTAAAAACGATAGTAGGCAGTAGACAGTACAGATTACAATTAATAATTTTGACAGGTAATTAGGAACACTTTTGGTCTTTGCCCAGTTGTCATTCTCATGCTTTAAAATAAATTCGTCCGAGAATATTATTAAGAAGAAAAAAGAGAAGTAAAAAAAGAAGAGACTTAAACACGACACGCAGGAGGTAAGCCATGGAATCAGGTACGATATTCTTTAGTCCTTTGAAAAACGATTACCTTTGCTGAATTCTTTCAGTCTTGAGTCTCTCTCTCTCTCTCCCTCTCTCGTTTTCTCCTCAGGCTCGATTTGTCTTCTTTCGTGGAGTTTCTCGGGAAAGCGTTTTACGAGGAAATTTGCTTAACCAGTTATAAAGGAAGGAAGGAAGGTAGAGGTGCAACACCTCCATGGGGGCATGGGCCATGGGGAGCAATCCTACGCCTTGGTCTTAGCCTTAGGGATGGGTATGCGAACGAGGGACCATAGTAGTGAAGCAAAGCAACCTACCCGAATATAAGAAGTGCAGCAGGTAGGCTCGTTAGCGAGCAGGTAGGTAGAGGCGAGTCTGCCTGCCTGCCTGCCTGCCTGACTGCTTGCCTGGGTATAAGGTGTACAATGCTGACTGACTGTATTTATCTACCGGGTGTTCCATCGATTCTTGACGTATTTTCACGTCCATTCCAACTCAAGCGATAGCCATAATAATAATAATAGACAGAGCAATTAAGAACCAATTCAATCACTGTACTGTAAGTTAGATTTTTCAAACCAAAATATGTATACATATATTTACTCATGCTGTCTTTTCTTTCACTGTGGGACCCGAGACCTGGTCACTCTATAAAATGATTGGTAAATTGTAAAGGGCATCAAAGCATGTCTTTTAAATGGGTATTTAAAATTTGTAATCTATACCCAGGTGAAAATTTCCACGTGAAATTTCATTTTACGTATTTATGTTATTGATACTCTTAAAATGAAATTTCAAATTTTATAACAAGAGTATATACCATATATATTAATGACAAAATATATTCAAACTTAAAATGAAATACAAAGTATGTATTTCAAAATGCAAAACATTCATGAAAGAATATTTTTTTCCCGGTTTTTACATGAAAGATTAATTTCTATAAATTAAAAAGATGAGAGGACAATTTTTTATATTGCAATTCATACCATGTTTTTAAATAATGCAGTTATGTGCAGATGAAATAATGATGATCTTTGAGAAATTTTTGTGAGTGGTCCAATTGTTTAAACACAATATCTGTAGTTCACGTGCTGTATCTTTTCTTCTTTACATTTCTGTGTATCCTTATTGCAAGAGAAACACGAGAGAACATTAATTGATCAACAGGAACAGAGCAAAAGTGGCTTGCTTGGATAGTCAAAAAATCTTTGGGCCATTCGAGTTAAATGAAGGAATTAATTTTTCTAATTCAACTTGTCAAAGTGACAGGTTTTATATTCTCGTTGTTTTGGCACAAAACGATATATTAATAAGAATTATTTAAATTTTACATTTTTTCACTTTATAGGAATAATCCTAATTAAAATTTCAATATTTCTTAAGCATATTTTAAACTTGCAAGTTAATTCTTAAATTTAAATATCCATTTTTCTCAGTGTGGGTCACTTACACCGAGGTCGGGGTTGATTTACTATTTGGAATCTTTAAAAATCTTGAATAAAATCCTTGTAAATACTTTAAAATCACGTAAGGACCTCTGAAATATATTATTGAAATATATTCAGATTTTTTTAAATCTTCTAAATTACTTGAAATTCTTTTAAAAGAACCTTAAAACCCTTTAAATTATTTATAATCACTTAAAATCATGCCTTGACATGATTTTTCAGGATGTTTAGAAATGATGGAAATATTTTTAATTATTAAGCTTTTTGAAATTCTTTGAAATTACTTGAATTTATTTGAAGTTATTCAAATATTTTTAAATCCCTTAAAACTCATTAAAATTCGTGACAATCCTTTATATCCATATATGGTATAGGAATAAGTTGGGAACGCCAACTTCAAAGTTCAAACAAATGAATCAAGTCTAGCACAATTTGAATATTGTTTAAATGTCTAGCAATCTTGTGAATTCGAAAGAATAAGAAAAATTTTTAATTCCTGGAGTTTTGGTAGCAAATATTTTGCCGAAACTTATATTTCTCTCCTGAAATTAAAAGTTGCTCGTAAATTTTACTAACTCATATATTCTCTTCTCACTTGCGAATTCTCGAAAACTTTAGTAGAATTGCAGTTATTTTAAAGAAAAATCTTAAAATGCTTTGAAACATGGAGTTACTTCATCAAACATGAAAGTTTTAAACAAAGTTTCTAGCTGACAGAAAGTTCGAGAAAGCTCTGTCTCAACTCAGCTTGAATCGAAAATAGTCGAAACTGGACTGAAAGTATATAATATATGTATAAGAGTTTTTAAGCATTCTCTCTCTCTCTCTCTCTCTCTCTCTCTCTCTCTCTCTCTCCTATATAGATAACTAGATGACAATAAAATTCCAGTGATTACGTTCATTGTGATCGGTTAACTACATTCATTCAAAAGCAAACAATGTGCATGTAGAAGCTTCATTTGATTCTTGAGTAATTACTAAACTACCATATATATAGTATAATGTGTGTGTGTGTGTG
>JAUESI010000003.1:14600813-14611554 GCA_032275145.1 Synergus laeviventris | reverse complement strand
CCTTGATATTAATTTAATGTTAATGAACGTTGGTTTTTTGGTGTGACTTTCCCAAGCAGTGAAAAAAAACTTGGATTTGAGTAATTTGAGTGAACTCACCGAAGACAGGGCTAAGGTCGGACCTGGCCGACGTCTTGCCCGTCGTTACATAGCTTCCACCAGCGAGGGATCCCTTTTCCTGCAACACACATGACACGCACATCGATTTCTGTAACGAGCTGTGACAGAGGGAAAGAGAGAGAGAGGGGGGAGGGGCATGAGGGCATAGGTTTTGCTTGTTATAAATCGGCACCTCAGACTCCGTAAGGTCGATGAGAGAGCTCTTCTCCTCGGTGAGGTTCTCCGAGGTTTTATTCTCCTCCTCGCCTTCATCCTTAAAGACCTTGACCTCGTCTTCGCTGCCGAGATCGTCGCCACCGCCACCACTGCTGTTCACGTGTGGCATAATTGACGACGAGCAAGTGATTGTCACTTGCTTGGCGAATTCAAGTGGCTCGTGGGTGTACAGCAGCAGCAGCAGCAGGAGTAGATCAAGACGAGTAAAGATGAAGGAAGATAAAGAAATGACAAGACCCAAAAGCAAGTCGTGTCTTCGTCGTGGTCGTCGGCGTCGTCGTCGATTCAATTTCTTGGTATTTTTCCGTCTCCGACTCTTTCCCTCTGGCCAACGTCGTTTGCCAACGTTGGCTTCCGCTCTTAATGCTGTTAATGCTGTTATCGCTGTCGCTGTCGCAGTCTCTACTTATAAAAAAACAAGCTACACTAGCACGAGCAGCACTCCCTTCTCGACACTCCACATAGGACACAGCGATCAGGGACCAGCAAACAGCAAAACAGCAAACAACGATCAGCGATCAGCGTGCTTGCACGAGTATTCGTATTCGCATTTGTATTTGTATTCGCCGTTGCGTTCGCGCTCGCGCCCGCGCCCGCGCACCTTCTTCTCCCACGCACACTTAGGCCCCAAAACAAGCGACGGCGGCGGCAGCAGCGATTACACACTTATCTCTCCACGTGTACGTGTGTTCTCTACAGCTGGTATGCCTGCATGTCCTCTCCTAGGCCCTGGACCCACACAGATGCACAAACACACATATAGGTATAAACATATCTCAACTCTACTTGTCTTATCTTGTCGATGACCACACATATACGTTCTTCTTTCTTTCTCGCGACACATCAGTTTGCAGAAATGTGTTCCGATTTCCGCTGCTTCGTTAGAAGCATCGCTCACCCCTTTCTATCTTATTTTCTTTCTTTTTTCCTTCTTCCTGTTTCCTTTCTTTCTTTCTTTCTTTTCTTCCTTCCTCCCTTCCTTCCCACGACTACACTAATAAACGCGACCTATTATTCGTTGACAACGACAAGATCAAGATGAAGCAGCACACAGAGATCGCAATTGCACTTGGCTTGTTCAACAATAGCCGGGTGAGCCCGTTCGCAGCGCGTATCTTGCGCGCGATGACCCGTCGCACGAGACGTATACCAACTGTTTGATTTGATTGACCGATTGGACGACCAAAAGCATTGCGGGTGATAAACAATGGGAGAGAGCATGATGATAGTGTCGATATCGATGGGCCATCTCGTGGCCACGAATATCACCGAAAATCGACTTTTACTCCATTTCAATAACGCCAATTGCCACTGATTTTCCGCTCTGTAATCTCAATCCTAGTTTAGTTATGAGTTTAGCTAGCTACGTTCACGTTTGGTGCACTTGACGCGAAAAGAACTATAATCCGGTTAGAAACACTTTCCCTGGGTGCTCGGTGCCGACTGTCGACAGCAGTGCCGCTGAGGCCTCGGTTCGGACGGCGAGCGGGCGGGAGAGCAGGCGGGCGAGCGGACAGGCGGGTGGCTCTCCCACGCGTCGGCCAATCACAGCGTTCGATTCCAAGCGACGGCTTCCCCTCGAGTCTGGTCCCCGCTTCCGACCACCGCGCACAACCGCGCACAACCGCGCACCTCCTTGAACCAGTCATGGCAGGCAGTCGCACAGGCGTCGAGCGCCAGGCAGCGATCCACCGATCTCGGCCGAACACACACGGATTTCCACGAACCGAAGCGCGCTTTACTTTACCATCCACTGGAGCTGATCCATCCAAGCCCCCTCTCACTCACTCTTCTCTCTCAGTTCCCACCTCTTTTCTTCTCTTTTCACATGCATTTTTTTTTTTTTCACTTTTCTCGCTCTTTTTTCCTTTACTCTCTTCCTCTTTCCTCCTTCTCTATTCCTCCTACCACTTACCTCTCTCTCGCTCTCTCTCCCTTTATTTTTATCCCCTTTCTTTCTTTCCTTCCTTCTTTCTTTCATTCTTTCTTTCTTTCTTTCTTTCTTTCTTTCTCCCTCTTTCTCTTGCATCTCCCTTAACCTCCACCTTTCTGCCCGCACCCTTGCCTTTCCACCAGTTCATGCAGATTCGTTTCTGCACGAATCTGCATCACCATACAATCATACATCTGTACATCCATCCACCAATGCGTAGGCACATACACACACACGCACGCACGCACACACTACGTCGCAAACTTAAATTCTTCAACATTTCGAAACAAGCTAAGAGAAAATACATTCAATCCCAAATTGACTTTGGAACGATATTATACATCGCAAAAATTGATAAAAGATTGCAAGAGATTTTAAAATACTTTAGGAATTTTTAATTCACGTCATCCTACTATACGTCCCCTATCTCGTACAATATCGTGGGATTATTTTAGATAAAAGCTCCATAGACTGGACACATTTTGAAAATTTTTGAGTCCACTTTTTTTACTTTACAAATTCTATGCTCAGATATTCTTAGGATTCAGAAATTCGAACATTTTATCCTTATGATTTTTTTTGATAAAAAAATTTATAAAACTTATAACATTTCGAAAATTTAAAAAACAAACCAATTGAAGAAAAACGTCGGTTTTTAAACTCTCTATAACAAGATTGGCTGAAAAAACTTTTGAATTTTTTTGATAAATAAAAATTTCAAATTTTGAGCCAATAAATAGCGCGCAATGCAGAGAAAATTAGAATAATGCTAATTATTTTTTTTTTTTACAAATTCTCCTTTAACCATCTCTTGATATAGGGTAAGTTATGATTTTCGTGTAGATAGTGAAAAATATTGTTAAAAAATAAAAAAACAATTTCCCCGTCAAAAGACCTTATATACGCAACACAAGTCGAGCGCGAGTCTACTGCTCAGAAGGAATCCCTAAAATTATATTTATTATTACCATATAAGTCCATTTAGATGACCAGAGTTTTTTTCCACAATTATTACTTTTTCAAAATAATGATAGCTAGTGCACTGTCGTCCGTGTTCAACGCGCTCTTAACGACTGTGCTATATTATTTTTTTGAAAAACTAAAAATTGTAGGAAAAAAATGCGGGTTATCTAAATGTGCTCATATGGTATAGGTAATACATGCCTTTATGTAAATTTATAATTCTTCTTATTATTAAAAACTAAAGTAATTAAAATAAAAATATACACAAAGAAAATTTGTTCGGTAAACTTTACTGAACTTTTGAACAAAGTTGGGATATCAGGACAAGTATAAGCAGTCAGTGACAAACCAAATTTTATAAAGTACATGACAGTTCTGTAAACTTTAATATATAGTGTTTAATATATAGTGTTGATATTCTTATTAAAGAATTGAAAAATTACTCGAAAGTTTGGTAAAGTGTTATATAATGGTATGATATGCAGAGAAAAGTTTCTTTTCCTGATATGAAACTTTATAAAACTATAATGAAGCTTCTCCTTTCTATATCTCTTTAAACTTTACTGGACTCCTGTGTGTATAGTAATAATAATGCAGGATCGAATACCGCAAGTATTACGCACCCCAGAAATTTTCAAAAAATGTTCATTTTAATAAGGTATTACGTTTTTTACATCATACCTTAACTTACCTTGACTTTTTATGTTCAATTTTATATTTTATACATTTTATATTTTTATATTATCAATTCTTCCATTTGATATATGGAAATCATCTCTTAAGACTTTCTTGATAACTGATTGGATAAGCTTTCATAAGAAAAAAATTACAAAAAGAAGTGTTTATCGTATTACTTTGCGAAAATGGTCCATAATTTTATATCTTTCATAATTTTATTGTCACCGAGAACAGTTTTCAGATTGTAATAACACAAATAACATTTTCAACGACTGGATTTTTGACGAGCATTTCCAAGCCTTGATTTTTCTTGGGCAGTAATAACTGAGAAAGTTATTAGTGAAGCTCAACTTTCAATTGCTCACAAATTATATACAAGACGGATTTCTGTACATCGAAAAGAGATGGATGTAATGCAATAAAATTAAGTTTATTATATTAAATAAATGTTAGTTATTGTTCAATAAATAAATATACTCTTTTGTATGCTAGTTTTAAAATCTATAATGTCCTATAATTTTAATTGTAAATATTCAACTTTAAACGATTTTAGTTCAAATAAATGATAGTGAATTCACTTATTTCTCAAGATATATCTTATTTATGAATTTTAAAAACCAAATTATAGACTGCGATTAGTCTAACAAAAACGTTACTATAAAATAAAATATACCTACAATAGTGATAACTTAACAAATCGAAACAAATGAATAAAATCAAAATTAAAATAAAAAATTTTTCTTATAATTTTCAAAATATCAATTTTATAAGAAAATTCTGAGAATTTCAGTAAACTGAAATTTTTAGAAATCCTAAATTCTTTCATGGTCTCATTGACTTTCAATTACCTTTAATTGAAAGATAAATTTTCTTACAGTTAGACTATTTTGGAAATTATGAAAAAAGTTTGAATTCCAATGATATGCTTTTGGTTATAAAAAAAAAGAAATTATGAATAATAAACGTAGTTCTAAACTTGTACAATGAGTTTTTAGTAATCTATAGAAAGTATGAAAATTATATTATTAAATGAAATTTTCATTATTAAAATATGGTACCTTTAATAGTTATTCCTGTATTGAACAAAAAAAGTATAAAACTTAACGGGAATTATTGCCGGTGTTATTCTTTCTTTGAAGAAAATTAATAAAGTATTAACTTTCAGTAATATAAAATATAAATTTTATATTAATTTTCCTATTTTATAGGTTTGTAAAAATAATTTCTACTATCATTTAACAACTGTTTTAAATTTTTTAAAAAATCGAAAGTTTCAATTTTGTGTTGGTAGATTTTTAGTTTCTATAGTATGTTAATACCACGATAACTCTCGAAAAAATTGACCAATGTCCTTTCGTATACTCGTTTCTTTTTGATAAAAACTCAAAAACAGCACATTTTGAAAATTATTAAGAATTTTTTTTTAATTTACAAATTCTATGAATAGATATTAATAGTACTCAGAAATAAAAAAAATTGTATCCTCGTGAATTTTTTCGATACAAAAAAATTGTCTGACTTTGTAACATTTAGAGAATTAAAAAAAATGAACGAAAATAAAAATTTAAAGCTAAAAATAATATACCTTTATTGATAAAGACTAATGCAAAATAAGGAATATATTAACTTTATTTTGCAATATCTGAATAAGCATAATTCAAAATAGTTAATATGATATTTCGTATAATAGAATTTGGTATGTAAATTCATTTTTAAATTCTCATCAGAAAAGGTATTATATTTGTGAACTGTTTTTGTCAAATGTCCAGGTTTTGAAACCCCATGAACTGTAGTACTATTGTGTTAAGATTAAAACATAAAATTTTTTCGCAAAAAAGCGTGAGATATGAGATAAATATGCATAATATGAAGCATTGAAGCTTGACTACCAAGTTATACCAGAGCGTGAAGCGTCGAGCTATACGAACAAATCGCGCGCCGTATGCATGCTCAAACTTGTTAACTATTTATTTGTATTTATTATAGGGTGAATAGGGCCGAACGCGATGTGCGAGTGTCCTGATGAGATTGTGTTCCTTAAGGTCGATAGAACCTTAAGTAAATTAGTGCTCTTCATTAAAATTTAAAATCGTCATTTAGCTTTAAATTTTTATTTTCCTTCGTTTTTTTTTAATTTTCGAAATGTTATGAGTCTGACAATTTTTTTTTATCGAAAAAATTCATAAGGATAAATTGTACAAATTTATGAGTACTATATGAATATCCCTTCATATAGAATTTGTAAATTTAAAACAAAGTGTTCTTAAAAATTTTCCAAATGCTCTCCAACTTTTTAAGTTTTTATCCAAAATGGCTGACTAATGAACTTCACCTTCATTACAGGACCCTAAATGATTATACCAAAAGCTAATCCAATCTAAAAATTCTTTCGAGAGTTATTAGGGCAATAAACAAAAATGTACAGATATGAGATACATTCGTAAAAACATGTTTCTGCGGGCATATTCGACAAAAACGGGTGGGAATTTTATACATAAAGCTAATATATTCTCTGATGAGAATGTAAAAAATGTATATGGGGCGTTGGAGCTTTTTGAAGAAAACCAATTTTTATGCAGAATGACTCAAATTTTACCTGACGCCATACATTTCATGGTAAAATTGCAAAGATATGCATTCACGGAGAAAAATGAAAATTTCGGTTTTTAAAAGGCTGCAAAACAATTGTAAAGAGTGCTGTTCAATTATAGGAAAGAATAATAATGCACTAATATATAGGTTAGAGGTTTTAGTAATAGCCATACGAAATGAAAATTACTCTTAAATATATTCATAAAAATTTGTCAAAGTTTTATACAATACGTTTTACTGAAATAAGTAATACTGAAGATATCTTAAGTTGTATCCAGTTACAAAATGTAATCACAATTCAAAGTTTTGTGCTCGTTTAAAGAAAATACATTTATTGTTTTTCGAAATAACAGTAAACTGAACTATTTTAGTAATGAATTTAAAGGTATAAGAAATATATTTGAGGAATAATCACGCAATGGAAATTACAAAATGAAAGCTTATTTATACCATATGAAATTACAATGGAATTCGAAAAAAAATACGTCAGATT
This sequence comes from Synergus laeviventris, assembly GCA_032275145.1. Taxonomy (NCBI): domain Eukaryota; kingdom Metazoa; phylum Arthropoda; class Insecta; order Hymenoptera; family Cynipidae; genus Synergus; species Synergus laeviventris. The sequence goes on along the minus strand of JAUESI010000003.1, from coordinate 14,604,559 downwards.
ATTATAAATTGGAGAATGCACAGTTGTAGACTTCCTATACGTGTCATCATTTTGCGTATGTTTCAAAACGATATACATATTAATATTTAATACCTACTTGAAAATTCGATCAACCCCCCGCCGTTTTATGTCTGAATTTTTGTTCATATCGAAATTGAATTAGAAGAAGATTGTTTATATTTTTCTTCATAAATTAATTTTTATTTGGTAATAAATATTTATTTCACAATCAACGAAAATTTATTTTAGTAAAAAAATAAATAAATAAATAAACCAGTTTTGTCAAGTATAGTTTGATTTGAATATACCAAAATATATGTATTTGGTTTGAAATTTACATTTTCATACAAAAAATTTTTAGTTTATTCAGATAAAATTATGTATTTTGCGCATTTCGAAATACGCGGATAATCACGTATAACGTTACAAGCGGAAGGTCCACATGTAATCATGCGGTAATTACATATGTGAAATTAATTACTGATTCATTAAAAAATAATTCTTTAATAATTATTAATTATTTATGCGATATTCACGTCGACGTGACAAGTACTAATAAAATTGAACAACACCTACAATTTTTTCGTGAATTTTCTTAAAGTTTTTGGTAAAATAGCGGAAAAATTAATATTTGCCAACATTGCTTAAATAGTTTTCAATAATTCAAACAAGTTTGAAAACTTTTTCTTGAAAACTTTAAGGTATACCTATAGGGATATAACTATCATTCTCGTTTACTACATTGGACGTTTCCATAGAAAATCTTCCTACTGTTGCTCCGGAAACCCGTGTAATTTCTAATGTTTTCAATTATTATGATTTAAATAAATATAAACTTTTGTTTACTGTAATAGCTGCGTACATTCGGTTTCCAAGTTTGATATATAATAGAATGGGTATTAGGCCAGAAATGAGGTTAGGTAGACTTGTTTTGTATAGGACTGATTGCTAGACTAAACCGGACAGATTCCACGAGCGAGCGGCTTATTATTATACCGATATACTTTCATCCTGGATCTGAAAAGGTGGACTCGTTTGGGAATGAAAACCACAATAATATAGCTGTGATATCGAAAATTTTGAATTACATTTTTCTCCATGTTGCTCAGAAGACTTAGCGCCTCTTTAGGTACGCAATATATTTATACATACATATATGTGTCATAATCCTTTTTGTTCGCAAATGATCACTGGCGGGGAGACCTACACTAGGGAATTTTTTCTAAGTCATATTATTCCCTTGAACGCGTTTGATTTTGTATGAAAAATAGGAAATATATTAGTTTTACAAGACGTTTGGATCGCAGGTACAGCGGAATAAATAACATCTCATCCTGTTCTCGTGTTCGTGTTGACAGTGTTGAGCACATTGGAAATTTCATCGTCTGTCAGGAATTTCAAATTTTAATAAAAAAATTAATTTTAAAAATAGAATTTATTTATTTTTATAATAATTGTCATTCTAATTAATTTCATAATGATATCAATCTGGGAAAGTGTGAATCTAAGATATTCAATCTAATTATCTGCATATTTAGGATGAATATGTTTGTTATTCAATTTTTTGACTATCTAGATGCGTTAATAAGTTTGAAAATCCATTTTTCTCCGTTGCACAGGCTGAACATTCATCTCAGAGTCAAATTTGGAATAATTAGTAGCAGTCAATTTTTTAAAATGTATGTAAAAAGGTTTATAGGGGATTCGATATCCAAACGTGAAAAATGGTTCACTCGAACGGAAATCACACACTTCTTACTATAAACAGTTTATCTTAACTTGGAGCGCACAGACTGATGAAACGCGCACGTTTAGTGTTAGCTTGTAGGGAAATGTGCATGAACCCACGTTATCGTGTTCTTCCTAGGTCTACATATGTATTAGGTCATATTAGGGTGACTATATCAATGTCGATCTTGAACACTTTTTCGAGGTTTTGAACAGCTGTGCTTCATCCAGAAATTTCTAAAAGAATTTCGACAAAAATTTGCTTGCGGGAAGAGCAAAAGTCACGGAAGAAAGAAAGTTTAAGTATAAAATGGTCGAAACCTATATCTTCATTCATAATAAAATAGCAGTATTACACGCAGTAATTGCGTCTTCTGCGTACGTAGTACACTCAAACCCCATTAAAAGGGGTCCCTCCCGTTTGCCAGAGTTTGCCTATTTCCGTAGAAACTGTGTTCGTGGAGGTGAGGGGTCGAGTAAGAGAATCGTTCTGAGGTGCCTTTCCCTGGCCCTTAGGCGCAAGACCCGTTAAAGGACTAATTGGATTAGTAGACCAACCAGCAATAAGACGTGACTCTTATCAGAGTCCGAGTTTAATTTGCACGCACTAACATCAGCATAGAATATACTTTGTTTAGATTTGCGTTTTTCAATTAAAAAAAACTGTTTCTTTCTAGATTATTACGGACTGATTTGTATTCTGTTAGTACCAATGATTCCCTACAAATGAGTTCAGTCTAATTGGAACCTAATTATAGTTTCCCTTATTCTTCTAAACCATACAAAAATGTTAAAATTCTATGTAGCACCATACATTTGTCCATTTACTTAGTGTTTTACGTATGTTACAAAACGTATGTATGATGACTACAACCTTATTAGCACTTCTGTGACCACTAGTAATTTATTCTAATAATATTTTACAATCAAAAGAAACATTAACCAGTGTTATATAATATTCATGAAAACAAATTTTTATTTCCAAAACATCTTGAAAAAAAGTAAAAATAACAAAAGTGTTTCTTACAAGTTGATGACCTATTATACAATCTTTGTTTTCACTATTTTTTCGTATGAGACTCGTATTAAATATCAGGTATTACTTCTCAAGTCCCCAATCCAAAAATCTTCGCAGGAAAATTTTTTTTTTTTGATTGGCTAATAATTGATAGAATTTCTCAAGATGTATGTATTGGTTGTAATCATTGTTTTAAAAAATTGATCTAGGATGAATGTTCAATAAATGATTCATATACGCAACTATTTCAATCAGTGGTGAAATAGTAAGAATAAGAAGGTATATCTATATTGTATATCTATATTGTACGAACTTCATACTACGATTCATTCGCAATAAATTAAGCCTAGTATGAGTAGGGCCTATAGGGGCCAAGCGCCCTGGAGCATATCGGTATAATAAGTCGCTGGCTCGTGGAATCTGTCCGGTTTAGTCTAGTAAACAGTCCTATACAAAACAGGTCTACCTTATAACCTCATTCTAATAATATGGGACCTAATACCCATTCTATTCGAAACCGAATGTACACACTCTTACAGATTAGAATTATATACATATACTTTGAAACTTAGAGTTATTATAAACAGAAAAATTAGGTTAGGGCCGGCTTCACCAACTTCTGATTAAATCTTTAATCATTGATTAACATGATTTAATCGCCCAATAATGGCTGGTTATATAGGTTAACCGGTGATTAAAGTAACATAATTAAACCTCAAAATTCAAGTGCAAGTGCAGTATTGTACAGCAAGGAAATATGGCTCTAATCTAATTCAATACATTTTATGTAAAAATATGAATGATGAGACATCTTTATTATTGCATTTAGAACATAATTCTGTACAATTAGAGCCTCAAACAGTTTTATCATCTTGAAAATTTAAATCCCTCACTTACCAACAAACACGCGCAAGCGCAGCTTGGTTGTGTCAACCAAGCGGAGGGTTCTAAAACCCTTGATTAAATTTGTTAAGAAAATTAATAATTGCTCAAATTTTAA
>JAUESI010000003.1:14561533-14574393 GCA_032275145.1 Synergus laeviventris | reverse complement strand
TATCGTTTGAACAGACATATTATAAAAATATTATTAAAATATGCAATATTTTTGAACGACTAAACGCGAAAGTGTCTCGAGGAATTAGGGCTACACTGTAAATTTTTTTTTTCCATTTTGTTTTTGTAACTACACTAGAAATTCTTACATTATATTTTATTCAATGTAGTGAACTTACTAATTTAAAAATAAAAAATCGGTCCGGTTAAACTGCACATTCTCATCACACGTCGCGCTCCGTGTTGCGCGCTTCGCGCACTCATGCACTCGCTTACCAACCTTTATCGCTGCTATATATACTTGTATTATAATTAGTTTAGTTTCAAATGAAGAAAACTAATTTACTTAAGCTTCTATCGACGTTAAGGAACTCATTCTCATCAGAGCTCATTTGAGGCAGTCGCAGATACATTGTCTGATTTCGGGTTCAGAGAGGTACCAAAATAATTGTCCTTCAACCGAGAGTTACTATATAAGACAAATTTTTGACAGAGTATTTGAAACCAGACCTAAATACGATTCAACACGTCAAATAAGGAAAAGCTCATACTACAGTATATTTTTCAATTTTTTTCGTTGAGGGAGCAAGTATGACAAAATGTATTAAACAATTAATTTGCTAATATTTTTAGTTAATTGACAATTAAAAATTATATAAATATTTATCTGAAAAGCTAACTTAACAAGGTGAGAAATACAAAAAATCTGAATCGATTCAGTTAATAAAGCCGGAGATAATGAATTTTAAGTACAAGAGAATGTAGCATTTTAACGAAATTTTATCTAAAGTTTGAATTAACACATTGATTTATTTCTTAAATAGAAGGCGAAAAAAAATACAGTAAATTTAATAAGGAGAGGGAGGTTGTCAAATTCTACGAATCCTTACGAGGATAATTAATGGACGCTTGTCTCAAGTTGATGCTTTAACTTTCAGACTTCGAATTATCATTTATACTAGAAATGATTTAAAATTCAATTTTGACTCATGATAGTTAGAGGGTTGTTTATACACTCAACTCTGGATTTAAGTCCAGTTTCTGGCATGACATCGAATTTGAGATAAAAATCCTGTCTTAAACAATCAGGAGGCTGCATGAACCGTTTCTTATTGACTTTTGTTCCACATAAATTTTTTTTTTCTAATATGATCATTTAAACTTCGGTACTGTGTAATTTCTCCGAGCCCGCACCGCCACCCCCCTCTCGACCTAAGAAGAGTCCTTCTAGAAAGGATCTCGACTTACATCTGGAGGATTTAAATCCAGAGTTGAGTTTATTCGTAACGCATGAATTATCCCTGATTCCCTCAAGAATATTTTTCCCTGATCTAATCGGTACTAATACTCACTGTTTACTTACTGAGCAACCCGCTTGTCGCTGCTCCATAACCATAACCGCTGTAAGGTGCACTCGAATACTGAGAATATGCTGCGCTGTATGCGTAGTCACCACCACCTAAAAAGACATAATAATAAAAACATCAGCACTATCATAGGTTTCAATACAAAAAATGCACACATTATGAGATAATAAATTATCAAAATTAATAAGTCAATCTAAATTTTGAATCGTAAAAGTTAATTTAATTTATAAACAGCTCACAATTATTAAGTTTCTCTTGGAGGAAACCAAAAATGTCATGGTTAATACATTTTTTGGCTGGGCTTTGAAAATTTCCACGTGAGTATTATAGTTACGTACATGGTAGTTAATCCATTTTTGAAATATTATTGCCAATTTTGTGTAACAAATTGCGAAGAAGCTCCTGATTACTTACCGGTTGCATAGTGTCCGAAACTTGGAAGCATTGTCGAATAGGGTGGTATTGCAGATGCTACCTGAGGCTGAGAAACTGGAGGCTGCAATACCGTAAGTCCGGGATCTCCTCCAGGGGTGTTGGGAGCCGCGGGGGCAGAGCTAGCCTCGTTTTGCAAGGAAAGCGGTGGGCTTTGCTCGCCCCCTCCGGCCCCCACCCCGACATACGAAACTGCGACAGTACTGCTCTCTGCGATGGCCATGCACAAGACAACACAACATTCGAATCAAGCACTAGCTAACGATCAGTATTTACGTTGAAAGCTAAATTTATGGAATTTTTGGAATATGGATCGTTTTTAAATATGAAGTGGGTAGGGGATGGCGAATTAATATATTGTATCCTTTGTAGGTATTTTATCGTTTCAGGTGTTAGATAATCTTAATTAGAGAGGAAAAGTGAAAAATCGTGTGGGTGACCTATAGTCATCTTATTAATGGTCATATTTTAGATTAATTATGTAACTTTTCGCTTTTCGATGTCTCTTTCTTTCCTTGTGTGCATTTCGCTTTTTATAAATTCACAGCTATTACAGTCAGCATCAACATTCTAGATGTCACTAATGAAGTTTAAACGTCATTAATATTGCAAGGATTTTTTTTCTGATTTCTAGAAAATGTAGTGAAATTCTTTAATCATGATATATTTTCATTATTACATTTTTTCCAGCCCATATTTCCAACCACTTTTTCAATCTCCTTTTCCAATCCCTTTTTTCAAACCTATTTTCTCATCCCTCTTCTTGTCCCTTTTCCCTCCAATCTTTTTGCAACTACTTCTTCCAAACTCTTTTTCATTATAGATTATACCCTGTCTTAACCTCTCTTTTATCGAACTAACTTTCTCAAACTTAATCCAAACATCTTCCCACCCTTTCAAAATGCAAAATAAGAATCAAATCTTGATAAATAAGTTAAAATGTCTTGAGCTAAATTTACGTTTAGATCTGATCTAAAATAAACTAGCGTAAAAAACTTTGCAAATCTTGTAACTGTCATTATCATTTTTAAAGTTGTAGGTTGTGGGTTCTTGGACGATTTTGAGACACTCGAAATAGATCAGTGGATTTCTGGCCAGTCGGTGGACCCAGAGAGATCTTCAGCTTTGGTCCAAACCACGGAGAAATAGTAAGGAGATCGAACAATGCATTGCGAAATGTTCAGAAATGTCAATAGAAACTGCAAATTAAGTACTAGCCTTAAGTACCATAAGAAGGAATGACATCAAAATTACTCGCACATGCGTGGTAGCAATCTATCCGTCTCCTTTCCCCTCGTGAAATTGTGCGAGTGAGAGTGGTCCGTGCTCTGAGCCGCTTTTTAAATGCGTTTAAAAGTGTGAGGCTGTACAAAAATTAAATAAATTGCTGCCGGTATCCAAATAAATGTATATTTAAGTATGTTTTGTAAGAAATTAAAAATAAAAAAAAAAGAATAAAAAGTAAATTTTGTATTGTTGAGCTTGCTGTTGGCTTGTTGTACTTCGTGGCTTGTTGCGACAATATAACCTTATTTTCCAAAAGGCTCAAAGCACGGACCACTCACTCGCACGATTTCACGAGGGAAAGAAGAGGAATAGATTGCTACCGCGCATGTGCGAGTAATTTTGAAGTCATTCCTTCTACTAAAGCAGGGGGGGAGTCTCAATATGAGGGGGCGCCGCTTTACGAGGGAAAGTGAGCCTTTGCCCTTGCGACATTCGGCAGCGTCCCAAGCGCTCCATTTGAGGTCCCCAGGTTAGATGTCCATATCCAGAGCACTGCCTTGGTGTGTAGTTGTTTAATCCGAGGTGCAATCTCATCACTCGAAACCTAGCAGTGACCCCGGAACGGTAGGCCGTTAGACATATGGCGTTTTCGCCAGAAGTACATCGGTCCATTTCGAGTGTCCCAAAATCGCCCAACAACCCACAAGCAAGGAGGGGTCATAAGACTCTTCTGAGCGAACCTACAGTTTAAGGATCAGGAATTGAAACCGAGGCCTAAAATTGAGAGCCTTGTGTCCTACCACCTGAGCCACTGATACTTCACCAAGACTGTATTAGTGGAAATCAATCTTGACAACATAAAATGACTAACACTGTGTTCTTAAAACCTTTTACTTCATGATTTTTCGAAAACAGTAAATAAAATAAATAAGATTTTGTATTTTAAAATTGCTTTGTTGTATTCAGAAGTATTCACAAAAATCGTTTCGTCGGTAGGTACAGAAAAGGATTCAATTTAAGAAATAATTTAAACTGCTGGACAGATTAAAACGTGAGGACAAAAAAGAGATCCGAAAGAATTCGCTAACTGTCATGTCACCATTGGAAGCATGACATTTTCCAATACTTTTCAATGCAAGCCTTCTTACCGGGGCAGCTTGTACTGAAGATGGTCCCCATTTAGGGAGTCGCATAAGGAAACAGGATTTTCACTCGTCAAGTAATGCGAGAGATTGTGCGAAAAATGTAGGAAATACTATATCACGTGATCGAAATATTTTTCGCATTTGAAAACATACAAGGCGTGTGCATGTACGGAAAATGTTTCGATCACGTAATACATTAATTCCTAAATTTTTCGCCCAAGCGCTCCCGTCGCTTGATGGATGAAAATCCTGTTTCTGTATACCCCTAAATGGGGTAGCTGTCTTTACCCGGGGATAAGTCTCCTTATTCTGCTTCGTTGTCACTGCGAATTACGATCAGCTGTCAGGTCTATTATGTTTTTCTTTTGAAGCGGCTTATCAATCCATGCGATTTATCAAGCTAATTTGTTGACTGCACAAATTCTGACAGTGAGTGAAACACCACGCAAGTGCAGTGCTGTGCATCCTTGGATTAAAAAAGTACTTGGAAAAATGAAAAGTATTGCGCATTCTTTTTCGCTTTTACATGAAAATATTGTCGGTACTCTAAATTTTCTCATCCACGTCTCTACTCTCTCCGAAAACTTTCCATTTTAGCCAAAAAGATTGGTTTTTACGAAAAACAGCAATTTAGCACCTGTCCAGCCATCGAGAAACCCTCTCCGGCTAAACGATATTTTAAATCGTGTATTTTTGCGATCTCAAAATGAAATTATCGAAAGAAAAGTTAACTACTACAGAATGTCAGTGTAAATCTGCTATTCAATTCTTCTGAACTTGATTTTAATTCTTTATGAATAGTTGTAGTAAATCTGCCCTTCTGGAACTAATCGCTTGAAAAAAAAAATAGAACAAGAAATTCAATTCATTTAAAATGCGTTTCTTATTTGAGGCTACCCAGTTGACAAATATTATGCTTTATGCATTTCCTAATCGTTCCTATAATAATTCTAGATCTGATGCATAGAAAATTGTTTGAGTTCAAGGTTTCAACTTGATGACAGCATTTTGATCTTGCGAGAATTGTTTCCAAATATAATTAGTTACTTTTTCGAAAAATAAATATTTTAAGCAATATGAATTTCTGAGAAAGTAAATGAAAAATTTACAATTACTCACGACAGATGAAACTGCCCTACTATAGCTTCCAAAATAATATTTGTCAGTCATAATATCACAATCGTTAAATCACATACCAGTCGGCGCAAAATTCTGAAAATATATCCAATGCTACAAAGGCATCTTAATACATTATTAGAATATTGGATATTTCCTAACCTTCTCTAATTTGCGGTTTATATCGAACTGTTTGTATCAAAGTAGTAATTTTAGGATCCAGATGACTTGGCCTTGAATTTATTTAAATTTCCTTGAATTAATTTGAATTTATGAGAATAAATTCTTTCCAAGTCTAAAGTTATTGAATTGACTTTGGCAACTAACGGTTAGGTATATATGATGTAGAGTTTGCTTTTTGGAATGGGAAGGATATAAGTGGCGGTAACATGTATGATTAGTTAAATACATAAGTACATGAACTTTAATTATAATTGTAGGGGTCGTTACACATGGACATGATTAGTCGACAGTAAGATACTGAGGTGGCGAACTCACCGGTGGTGTGATAAGGAGACATGTTAGCACCGTCCAATGTTTGGCTCAATTTTAGTTCTTGCATCGTCAGTGGCGCGAGCGGCGTCAAAGTACCACCTGCCATTAAGGATCCCCATTCTTACGTTATTGTATTTATAATTATTCTCGATTTCTTATCATAACCGAACGTTATTAACAGAATAGAGAAGCTCATTTTTTTCAAAATTTACACTGTATTATGGTAAATTTTTAATTTAAAAAACATATAATATTTTTCTATTACAGTTGTCCCAAGTTTGAAATGAACTCGGTCTTAGAGCCAAAATAAATAGTAAATACATTTTTGACAATGCGTGAAAAATTAATATTTCAATCTTTTTTGATAAATCTAACTGTTTAATTGCTTGACACATTGCCATCACTTTCAAAGTCTATGCTACAGATTTTTCATAAAATCAGTGCCATAATCATTGAAATTTGTGATAATTGTCACTGATTCATATATTAAGAGCAAAACCAGCGTTACATTAAATATAATTATATTAAATGTTGTTGTTATGTTTAAAAAAACTTTTTAATGCTAATAGATAATTAATATAATGATGAATCTTGGACAGTAGTAAAAAGTGCTCATGAAATGAAGATAAATTTATGATACATTTATGATACATTAACTCTTTTCGTACTTCAATGTGCTGGTTAAAGTTCTTTGAAACTAAGTAGAATAACGTTACCAACTAGTTGAATTTCATGAGATGTATTTTCAGTTATACGGATCACCACTTCTCTACGCTGGCACGTAGCTTTATATAGTGAACTATTTCTTCGTCTTTAAGAAAACTCCTTTAAACTTGGACTTTGAAACATTGAAATATACGTTCGGTCATTGATTGAGCAACATGATTTAAGTAAATGCAAAAATACAGAATATTGGCCAAGGTACAATTATATTAAGTAAGAAGATTAAGTAAATAAGAAAAGAAAATGATACGTTAAAAGGGATTAATGTAATTATGTATGAACTCTGCGAATTCGTGGCACAGGTTTGAACTCCGCGTAGAAATTGAATACGAAAACCGAAAAGGCCGACCACCGAGTGAACCTCCACCACCTTTTGTTAATTTGCTAACACTCAAGCATTACTAGATCTATGCATTTGGCCGATATGAGTATGCAAAGCAAGATGTAAGCCGCAATAATAAGCGCATAGTGTTAGAGAAAGGCATGAGACTGACAGAGGGAGAAGGGGTCACCTTTGGCGCAGGTAATGCCAAAGGTAACGTCAGTACTCAGAACGTCTAGTCGAGAAGGGTTAGAGTTAGAGATGTATAGGGAGGTTGGGTGGTAGGAAAGTAGTATCAAGGTAGGGACTTAGGGAGGCAAAATCGTAAAGAGAAATAGAATGAGTCGCTCACCTATGGTGCCCCCTATGGGCGGAGTGTAGAGATGGGGCGTTTGCGCTTGCGTCATAGTACTGATGGTGCCCAGGGAGTCGTACAGCTCTGCGGAGGTGGCAATCGCATTCCCGGGGAATCCCCCGTGTTCGTAGTATCCGCCACCACCTCCGCCACCACCTCCTCCTCCACCGGTGCCTCCTCCGTTTCCGGTACCGCCACCACCTCCGAGTTCACTCAGCAGCTTGTGCTCGTCCTTGATGCTCCATTTACTCGACCACAGCTGAAATCACATCCAGAGTACAGTTTTCAATCAATGAAATCAATATGAGCGCAAATCAAAAAATACATTTATAATTGCCATATTTTCGCTGATTATACTCATTACAATGCGCGAGGTACTTACGTTAGAATATAATTGATCACCGTTGTAACTACTTCTCTGCCTCTTAAGGTCATCCTCAGGATGTTCGCTCAAATCCCGATTTTCATCTGCAAAAAGATAACACTTCAATATTTCTCGAAAATAATACTTATTAAATGTATTGTAGATTAAAAAACCATTTTCTAACTCTTATCGGAAAAAAAAAAAATCTTATTCGTTATTATTTCCTACACAATTTAAAACTATTTAAACCCCGAAATGTAAAACTATTTGTTTCTATAATTTTAAAAGATAGGGTAGACTGACATTAATTGATTTCTAGTATTAACTGGATAATGAACATTTTTTCATATTTTATATGATAATAAGATGTCTTAATAATTTCTACAGCAAGTATTTTTATCAAACTTTTTGTAAAAAATTATTCAAGTATGTATTATTTCTAATATGCATGGTTAGTACTGGTACCCAGCTAATATACATATTAAAAAATCAAAAGAAATGTTAAATTATGTAGGAATTACAGTTGATTTTTCAAAATGGTTTTCAAAATTATTGCCTTAAGAATTTGCAAAAGTCTAATTAGGACTCGATTAGTCTAACAAGCGTCAATTATAAGTAGGGCAACCCTACTATAGTACGGCTCTAATTGTCCTATAACAGCATCCTATAATAGCACTTTACTTTTAGTGGGGTCAATTGGGGCAATATCTACCCGAAAGAGTGAACGAAATGATTAGAAAGCTTTAATATAAAACATATAAATCAGAGCTATGTGAAGTCACCTACGCTAACCATCGATCATGCTTATACCCTATATTTCGGATTTGAAAATTCCGCTGTGTACGGATACGCGTCCTCGCGTAGTCCGCGATAGTTGTGATGTGAATGTCCACGAATCAAGACACAAATTAAACATGCTTGGACTAAATTGAATCTGTCGCTGGACGCGTAAAGAGCATGGCGCAAGAGGAGGGACAGTGAGGGACAGTGTATGGCATTGATAGATAGAGAAACAATTTCAATTCCATTATATGTCTTTATTATCTTGCGTACGTACCAGCGGTTTAATATAGTAGCTGGCACGTGGGACGATTGTTAGATAGAAAAGTGGAGTGAGAAGCAGGGTGAAGTACGAGTGATGTGTTCTAGAGAGAGAGAGAGAGAGAGAAAGTGAGAAAGGGGAAGGATGGCCGACAGAGGTGGAGCACGCTGTTACCCCGAACGTACGGGGTCTCTCGAATAATTAAATGACCATCCGGGGTAGATGGGGGTGCGAGCATAGGGCTCGTTAAACCTCACTGTCAAGTCGCGATTGTACGACCGGCCACTGGTTCGAACATTCGAACGACAGGGTTGTTCCACGATCGCTATAAAACCCCTTTCGGACCCACAACCGGACGAGCTGGAGTGTTTGAGTTTTACGATTAAATCGATCGAAATGAATTCTCTCGAACGCATTGCTTTTCCTATATTTACTCCAGTAGCGAATCGTATCAGATTTCCAATCTGACCTTTATGACAATAATCCCGTCGAGTGTTAACCATTCCAACCAAAAATAAATTCTAGCTATTAGACTATATTTTGTTATCTAGCTTGAAGATAATTCCAACTCTAAATTCAGATTCTTGCCTAAATTTATCGAACGGTCTATGGGTGAACGATGTTCAGCTCACTTAAATTGTGTAATGAGCGTCGATATCTGACAATCGTACACCAATTTCTGAAGTTGTGTTAGTGTGGCTCTCATGCATGCGTTTGTTGCACCAAGTTCTTTGTGCTTGGAGTAGCTCATCAAGGTTCGTGTCTAATTACTATAATTTGCAAAAGTTTTGTTCTTTTCTTATCATTGTTATCCATTAATATTTATTAGTACTTTTTGTAGTTTTTGTTTAATTCTAGCGTGGTGTTTTGTTTGAATCTTATCAATCTATTTCATCGATTTTTGGTCATCAGGTCATAATTTCCAGAAGGTATCCACGCGTCGATCTGATCATGAATGTCTTTCACTATTCTCGCGAAATCTTACATACATCGCCTGTATGATTGTAATTTAAGGTATAATTATATAATTCTGTATGTCGTTATTCTTTGAAAATTTCGTGCTGATATTAAGCAAGGCCAATTTTATTCAATAGCTTGTATTTTTTTTTCCTTGTATTGATCCTTGTATTGTGAGATTAGTTCAAAACCATTTTGGCAGATATTTAAAAAATATGAAAATAAAATATTATGTAGCATAAATAGGTTTGTTGCAAGATTTGACACAACTTTCATGAAAGTAACCTGGACATTTATCATATAAATAAGCAAAAAGCAAAAGTTTTATGACCGTTCTATTTTGTACCCCATATAATATCGTTCAAGGAACTTAATGCGATTTCATTTTGTCTATGCATGGTTATGACCGATGTATTGACGGTGAAATATAAAAAATAACATTAATGTTACCCCGAATAGAGCAGTAAATAAAATAATTCGTTTGACACTCGAAAGGGCAGCTCCCGCGCCGTTATTCGAAAGCAATTGAGTCAATCTTAAGCAATACAATACAGGGGTAATAATGGACTTTAGGGTGAATCTGGTTCTAGTACCCGGCGTGGAATCTCGAATGTATATATTGTAGGGTGAGATGTGGATGGGTCTAGGGTCTAGGATCAGCATGGGGTAACTTTGGGCAGCTGTAACGTGACAACAAACAGCCTCGATAGATGTTGGGATTCTTTTCTAATATATAGAAAGTAGTAATAAGCTGAACTTTCATTTCAATTGTAATGTATATTATACTATTAAAAGATGTTGATGTTATGAATCCTATCTCAAGTTAAGTAAAAATATCACTGAGGCGACCAAATCGTATTTCGCGCATATAATAATAATAAAATATCATTCGATAAGCTTCGTGTGCATGATATAGGGAAATATCCGCCAATCACCTTACGTATTGATTTTCAAGTTAGAGAAAGAAAAGTGAAAAATCGGAGGTGACACGGAAGCGTGAAGAAAACGATCGTTCATTTTAATTTGTCTCGTACGAATAATCGTTTGATTATGAACGCCACGCTTTCGCCGTCACCAACGTGATAAAAATGTGTTAGGTCTGTGTTTAATGGGAATAATTAATATGTTATAGAGTAGCGTTTTATATAATAATAGGTTTGTCCGTTTATACATTAATCGTTTTGGCGTTTTATCGCTTCTCCTACATTAAAAATATGTTGCCTTTTATGAGAAATGAGCTCTGATTTGTTTTATTCAATTTAATGTGTCGGAATATAAGGTATATATTTTGATATCGATGATTCTCATGTAATTTCTTTACTTTTATGACCTTGATTGCTTTTATTATTGTCTTTGTGTGTTGATTGAACTGACCCATTACGAATCGTATATTTTGATGTATATTATTGTCTATATTCGCATTTTGTATAATTTTTCGAGTTATTCCCGTATTGAATTTGCAGCCGAATTATATTCGTAACGGTCTAACGTTACGCATCATTATTATTGCTTCGCTTTATGTTGTCAATTGCTATCGTGATCGTCTCAAGGATTTCTCAATTTTTGTTTTATTTCGCGATATTTATGTACGGATCACAGACATTATAACTATTGACTCTCGCTAATATTGTTAAGATTTGCAAATAATAAAGATAGATTTCTTATTTGAATTGTTCGCTTGCGTCTCTCAATCCAAAAACCTCATGCCTGAATTAATTTCTTATAACTTATTAAAACCTTTCCTCAAAGATAATTTAACCATTTTCTTTTAGTTGTAGAACTTAAATTCATCTAAACAGTATAATTAGAAATCAGCTCCCAAAATATAATTCTTTGTTACAAGTGAAAATAATGAAAATGTGCCTCCAAAAATAGTATAGGTAATGAATTTAAGGTATACAAATTTTTCAATTTACTGGTTACTGTGTATATTAGATACTCTGTTAGACATATATTAAATTTTTTATTATAGGTATGTATTTATTAATAATGATGTATATCTGTGTCTTTTATTTTTAATTTAGTAAAATCTACGTCCTATTAGTCGTTTAGTCTGTGCATATACATAATATACTATAATTTAGTACGATTTACTACACGTCTTTATTCTCCTAATTTTATCGCCACATAATTCAATAGATTTCTGGTAACGAATACGTTACGTTGGATTACTCTAAGGACATTATTAAAATTATTATGCTAGAATGCGAGGGAGTACTAATAAGTGATGGAGAGAAAAGGGAAGAGGAATACATGTTTATGATATCCCCTCAGGACGAGGAGGGTAAAGTGTCGTTGGGACAAACTGCAACCATCTCCGCTGTGCGAGGATTATAATCTAATATGTACACAGAACGAGCGCCACAAACATTGAGTGCTTTTGCCGCAACTACTGTCACTTTGTGACTTTGTATCACAGCACTCTTAATCGCATTACTTCGAACCTATTCAGCCGATCGCTTTCCCAGTGATGAGCCCTTCACTGTTGAGAATATCCTGTCAGTTGTCATGCTACTGATTCAGGTACAACTTTTAAACATATATATTTGGTGAAAAAGTTTTTGTTATTTCAGTAATTATTATTATTATTTCTGCCACTTTTGAGGTACCTCAATCGAAAGCTATTGTCCAAAAGATTCCTCTGATGGACATAGTAATTAAACAAAATAAAAAAATTGAGATGTTGATTTGAGTCATTCCATAGATTTGACCATATTTTATTTATTTCTTTTTTTTTTATTTTTTGATCCAGCGCTCTAACATATTCTTTAGAAAAAAGACTTTCAGTTTCACATAAATATTCTACTTTTAGTTTCATCTCTAACTTGTATAAATATAAATTTTGTACTTTTCTTTACTTGTGCAAGCTATTATTCAAAACGTGACTGCGAAACATCTCGATACTCGAGGAGGGAGTCACGTGAGCTGACACGTGACTAGAATATTTTCGGGCAGCAGCGGTTATTCACGTAACGCAGCGGAATGAATGGGAGCACGTGCTACGCGACATTTGACTGATGACCCTACGAAGTATAAATTTGTGTTTCTAATCCTGGGCCATTCGCGTCTTGTAACTTAAGGCAGGTTATAAAATTAATTCGATTACGGTAGAGTCTGTGACGAATTTTTTGCAAATGGGCTCAGTAAGGTCTGTTATTATCAAATCTCTCGGAAAATTTTACCCATGGTTTAGTTTCCTGTGGACTATAAGCTGCGAAGAGAAAAAACTTAAACAGTAATCAAAACGTATTTCTTATAAAAGAGAATCTATCACGGCAGCATGTGGAGCATTTCATTCCAAGTGTGGGGCACATAC
>JAUESI010000003.1:14537309-14561433 GCA_032275145.1 Synergus laeviventris | reverse complement strand
ATAATGTTATAGAAGCCAGTCCGTGGCGGGCGTCCCGACCTCAAATCGCTCTAGTTAGGTTTACCATAAAAAAGCTGCCTCGAATTGGTATTAGCGACAATAAAAAAAAATATCTTCTTTCTCTTATGTGATATTTGACATCAGATAGTCGAAAGTTTTACAGCCAGCTGTTAAAAAATTGTAAATAATAATCGACGAAAATAATGAAGAATCTAATAATGTGGTATAATCAGTTTTTAAATAAAATTATTGCAATGCTAGCATTTTATCCTACGTTACAGCTTAAGTATTAATTAATTAATACACTGATAAATATTAATATTTAATGTTTAATTTTTTCCAACCGGTCGCAATTAATTATTGGATACTAAAACTTTTAAGTTATAAGACATAATAAAGTACGATAAAATAAAAATAACCACATATCAAACACTGTACAATCTTAAAATGCAATTATGTCAAAACGAAATTTTCCGATTTCAGCCGTTCTTCGAGAGAACGACTCATATATGGGGTTATGTTTAAAAAAATGCTATTTAAAGCATTCTAAAACTATGGAGATGTTAAAAGATGCAATTACTATAGGAACATTGTTCGAAGTATTGTATGTAGATAGAATTTACAAATTCAAAATAAAACTTTAATTCGATTTATGGAAAAAGGGCCCGAGAGATTTTTTGATTTTATAAGTCACATAATACTCTAAGGCTATCAAGAAGTTAGAAACTGCAAAGATACTTTAAGAGCAAGAAGGCTTAATTAATCGATTTCTGAAAAAGGCGTTTTGGGTTATACGTACTATAACCGCAGCTCTACAGAAAAGGTGATCATTTTAACAAAATTGTATACATCGTCCAGAAATGTATACTAAGTACTTTGAAATGTGCCGAGTTTTCCGCAAATAATAGAAAAACAACTATTTTCCATCTAATAATATTGGGCTTATTTCAATTTAATTTTGGCATTTTCTATAAGACGCCCTTTACCACTTGGTCGAATATTCTGCTTCTAGTATATTTCAAATATTCAGTTTACGATTATGCAAACATAACAATCTATAACTTTGAAATATGATATTTGCGGTACTAAAGGCAAAGACTTACGTTAAATATGAAATAAAAAAGGATCTTACCATCGTCAGTTCGCTTTCGCTTGATGCTATTTCCATTAGGGTCTTGATGATGCGCCGGAATTCCTAAGATTCCACTTATGCTATAAGCATTAGGTGCTGTTGCCGCAGGATGACCAGCCACCGTTGCAGGAGCATGAGCTATCACTGATACTGAACCTCCTGAGCCTGGTTGCCCTTGTTGCTGACCTTGTTGCTGTTGCGCTTGCTGCTGCTGGTGCGCGTGCTTCGCCTTCTCAGCAGCCTTGTTTCTTACGATACTGCAAAATACGATAATCACGATACATCTTTAATACGCATTGTCTTCCAGCAAGGTATGGTCAATGGCTGTATCTTTTCAAAGAGCAACTGAATATGTAGTGCTGTTGGGGATAGGTACAATCTTAAAAAATTTCAATGTACTGGAAATCTTGTTTGCTCTTTTCCTGGATATATCTTTCTAGTTATAAAATGCACAAGAAAGATTAACCAAAACTTTTTTTTCATTTCCGTTCACGATAGAGTATTTGCAAAGCATTTAGATCAAAACATTCTGCTTTAAATGTCGTTAAATAATAATAACGTGAAATTAGTGCAGAAATTAGCGGATAAAAAATATTCCAAATCGATGCTCTAATTCCCCGGAAATTTTGTGAGTATCTATTATTTTTACCAAATTATATACCATATTTTTCCCATATTTTTTATTAATATAGCGTTTTAATAAAGCAAAACAATCATGACATGGTAAAATGCCTTTATGGAAATTGGTAAACAACATCACCAATTCAGATAAGAATCAAAGGATAATACAGAAATGTGGGCTATTCCGTAATATGGACTGACGTTAAGTGCTTGATTTATAACATAGATGTGTTTGTGGGCTAGGTAATGGTGCAGAGAGTTCGAGCGACTACGATCAATCAGATGACACCTGTTGCTCAACTTCCCCATTCGTTTTCCACCTTCACCAATTCACAACAATTAGCAGAGATCCTTATCAACGTTGACTGTGGGGCGGGTCCAAATTCGTCGGACCTTAACGTCCACCTGCTATCGTTTATCGTCTGAGCCTATTCTTATACACATAAAGAGTACAGTAATCACACTGGAGTAAAAGTGCGCGAAATTATTTTCTCTGACCTAAATAGTATTGCTATTATTTTGGAAAGTAAGAATAGACTTTGCCCATCTCATTTTCGGAGATGTTCTTGGTTTTGTAATAACGAGTGCCACGGTCTAAAATGTTTTTAATCTTGGACTACATACTTTTGTGTACACTCATATACTCCTATTGCAGTTTTAAAATTCGGAATACACGCACATTGTGTCGAACTACACAATTATATTTTAGGCCCTGAATAGTCCTTACAGCATTCACGCATGTGATGTGAATTGATCCGGGTAATCTGCACAAGAATTGCGTCCCATGGTCCAAGTGAAGTTGAATGTAGTTTCGAAAAGCAAGCAAGCTAGCTGAATTATGGAGCTGACGAGGCGAAGCGCCACGTGGGAAGAAGATATGCCTCCCTTGGCTCTGGAAAATCGTTCCCTGATGGCCACTCTTAAACTAAACTACTCTGTTATCTATTCCAAAAGTCAGTCCCCATAACCTTTCTAACATAAGATTTCTCTTTAACACAGTGGTGGTTAATGTCTGTAGGATTACACAAATTAGAAACTCTTATTCCTAGGAACTAAACTCGGACAGGGTAGGGGGAGCCAATTAAGTGGAACTTTTGGAGAGGTAAAATAATAATTTTTTAATAATAACAGAGAGATATTAAATAGAAGAGATTAAACTGTTTTTCCAATTTGTTAAAATTTTATTATCCCCTTTGTTGGTTTAAAATATTATGGAAACTTAATTGCCATAATCAAATTACACTTACCTATCGGCATTACCACATAAATGATATCAATTTAATGTGGTTAATGTACCTATAGTATACTCGTGATATTAGTGGTTGAAATTGATAAAAGATACTTACTAACTTCTATAACTTCTTGAACTTATATTTAAAATAAAATAATTTTTTATATAAATTCTGGCTGTATATATATGGTAGATTTATAATTAGTATTATGGAATTTAGTAAAATTTTTCTAAAATAACTTGATTTTAGAAATCTGAATTGTAGTCTTCTTGTATGAAGCAGCCGAAATATTTACTAAAGTATGATCGACAAAGCGAACTTCTAGCTCCAGTGTTCGAATTGTTACATATAAGTGTAAACGAAGTATACGACTGTATACATTTGCCTATTCTGTAGATAGAAGCAGAATACTTTTAGAATGCTGGAATGTTAGAAGGAAGAATTTTAAGGGTGGAAAGCTCGTGTACTTAAGCGAACACGAAGGGAAACGTACGCAACTTGCAATGTCGGAATACCATAGCGTAGAGAACATCAAGGAGAGAAAAGGGAAGTGAAGGTTGGCGGCAGCGTCCTGGTCTGGAACCGCAAACTTTAATGTTGGCATTACTTTTATGCGCGACTTTATGCCAAGTATCCCATCAAATATATATGACCCACGTCCTGCTTCCCGGAGCACTTCTATCCCCGGCTAAATTATTGCGAATAAAACTTTATACTCGAATTACCCCTACGCTAACTTCATCGTATTTTGTCCGGACTACCAACCTCATGACTGTTTGGAATCATATCTAGAGATTCTAGTAGCATATCCTGCATATTTTGAATATTGCTGATGCTTTTACAATAATTTCAGTTATTTCAGAGAAAATTTATAAGCCAGAACAATGTTTTATATCAATAGTTTGTTTCGTAGCAGAGCATAAAATCATATATAAGAATTTCTACACGTGGGCTGTACGAAATCTTTAAAGTTTGCCTTATTCAAAAACTCTATTTAATCCCAAATCTGGGCTCCGGTCGGACTCAGTTTGGAGGGTTTCACACAATGAAACAAGTACATGGTCCGACTAGAACACGGATTGGAAATCAGGTGTCAAGCCCGGGTCTGGTTAGTGTGTTTCTATCACCGATCTGGGCCAAGTTTGGTCTCTATAGCTACGGGAAAATTAGATTTTTTTCTATTTAAAAAAATCCAATATTCGAAGTGTGACCAAATTTTCATTAAAAATTCAAATGAGCGACTGCACACCTCGATTTTACTGTATTTTTCATTCAATAGCTTTTACATGTTCCAAGATAATATGTACAGCTAAAGTAATGACTATATATATAAACAGAAAATCTCAGAAATTTAGTTCGAAAAGAAATAATTCTTTTTGATGTATTACATGAGCAATATGTAGCTTGTTTTAAGATGTTAAAATGATATAGTAGTGTTAATGAGGATGTTAAGGTCATTATGAGCCATTATACCTAACCGGGAGAGGATTGCAGAGGATTTAGGATTTAGGGGACTTAGAGGATTTCGCGGGTTGTGGCAGATGTTCCCTGCGTTAAGTATGTGACACTCCACACTGACTTGGAAATTTTAGGTGCCCAAAGTTAAGCGAATCTCTATCCTGTGCCGCATCGTGCTCTGTTCTGCTGTACAGTATAGACACAATACGACGCGGCTCACTCTTCGGCTATTGTATGCTCTGTAGAACAAGACAATAGATGGATGTATTCTGATATTCTGTCACCTCTAGAGAGCAATCCTCGTAATATGCCGTTCTATAGCAGCTTATAATATCTACGAATATATCCTCCGTTTGAAAACAAAGCCAAAATTCAATTTTGAAAGTAAAACACTGTAATTCAATTTTTAGTTTGAATGAGTAAAGGTTAATTCTTAACACTTAGAAATTTTCGCTCCTCTTTAAATGTAGAAACATACTATATGTTGTTTTTATCTCAAGTGTAGAAAGTGGTGATCGCGCGTAGTTGCGTTGTTCAGAACCGAATCATCTAAATAAGCAACGTCTTCTTTCCAGTCCTAAAGGGATTTAATAATAATATAAATGTATAGGCAATAAATATTAAGTTTAAATTTTAATTTCATTGTCTAAGACACTTTCACATTTTCTCTTACGCAGATATAATATAGTAACTTTCACTAGAGTTTTACTATTATACAAAAAGTAATTTTTCTTTTTTTAATTACTATAACTAGAGTGTGGGAAGGTTCAAAATAGGAGGATCGTCAGTGGTCAGTAATTTTTAAATAGCCTCCTTTTTTAATCCTTTTTCTTCTAGTCAGTTTTTTAATATTTAGAAACAAAAAACAATCACAAGGGGCGGGAATAGGTCATGGCGTAATTGAATTATTTGGGTCCTGGCTTCGAAATGGTCGCATGATTTCGTTTTTAGTCGACTGTTAGAAAACGCCTCACCTATCTTGCTGACAGCTTCCTCCTCCAAGTCAAATTCTAATGCAGAATATTGAAAAAACTTCACTCAATGGTACTTCAATACAATATCATGAATTTTATTCACTATTCATGATATAGTGCCTTATTTAAATTAAGTTGTGATCTCAATCGGACATCCCGAGTACACAGCATGGTACTTGTACAACCACAACAAAATTTAGTGATCCACTATTGTGAACCATTCTTTGCGACGCGACGCGACAGCGCAGAATACCCACACGACATTTTAAGCTTTTCTTCACTTTTCTTAATCGTTTTTCCATGCCCTAAAGTATTATGCAACACAAAAAAAAATACTTAACTGTTTTGAAATACTGTAAAAAATTCTCTTTTTGATAGATCCATTTGGAACGTATGTATATCTAAATAAAATATATGCATAAATAAATAAGACAAGATAAGATATGAGTCTAATGAAAAAATCGAAGGTATTTGCACATTTACACGGGTGTTGGACTAGATATTTGAAACGTAACAAGCATTACACAAGTTTGAGATTTTTTTGCCGTCTCTGAAATCAAAGCTCAATATCAAGTCCATGAAATTTGAGTAGCCTCTGGTCTACTGTGTTGGTATGATTTGGTTTTTTATTTTCAAACGTTCCACATACTATCAGATGAAAGGTATATTTTTCGTTTTTGCAACGGTTGTAGTTTTTTGTTATGATTTCATGGACTTTGACTGTTTTTCCAGTCGAGAGAAAATTGAAGAACATTTCTAGAATGTCCTAAAACGTCTTATATCAGGAAAAATTACACGAAAATAAAAGTTGGCCAGCTATCTTACAACTATGAAACAGTTCTTTGTACTATAGTTAAACGTATAGCTGTAAATGAACGAAGGAATTTAGGTAGATTTTTGGAACAGGCAAAGAGAATGTCTTTGACCACTTTTCCTGATTATAATTTCGTATCATAGTGTCGATGGAAATATCAGTGAAAAGAGATATTGGGAAAAGGTATTCATCGGAATATCAGAATATGCACTATCGAAATTAATAGTAACATAAAATGCAGTCATCAGTGCACAGCTGTCAGTGACAGTTTTGTGGTTACTTTATAGTCTAGTTTCATGATTAATATTTTTTTTCCATGTTGGCTCAAGAAACGATTAATGTTTCAACGACGATGTACAAACTTTTATACTACATTGGACGTCATAGGAATGATTTATAAAGCGGGTATAAAATATATGATGCATTGCAATTTCCCGTTGCTTTTCGATTTCGTAGATTGACGTGGGTATGTTGTATGGCGAGTATATGCACATCATACTTGTAATTGTCAAGTATAGGTGAATTAAAGTAGAACACGGTAGAACGACACGATGCCTCATGCGTTGCAATTCACCCCAAATACCGCGTCCTAGTCATTTTGATGAAGTGCACCTCGGACTCGGACGAGTGCATTATTATATCTGGGAACGTAGGCTGTATTGTCAAGCGGCAGCTGCCTGCCGAGTGTCGTATACACGACTATATTAACTGAGCCTCCGCACTGTACTGGGACAGAAAATATGTTAGTGTGCGGGGACACATATGAATACGTATATGACTATATCAGAGTATGCGAATGTTTGTTTGTGATGAGCACAAAAGGTGTGCTCCAACAATGCACGGACGAGTCAACAGTCACGACGACGCTACGGCCGCGGCGCTCCTAAGCACAATGTAACACACGATTTATAATGCGTCGACCCCCTCCCTCATAGGGTATCATGGGAAGTGTCGCAGTCAAGTACCGGCTTTAGTCTACGATGTGCTATTATACAGTCAAGGCATAGGTTTCTGGGGTTTCTGCCTGCGCGTATATATATGTGCGGCACGGCGCTCAGCTTCTTAACCGTGGAGCGTGTGTACTTCGGACGGTGAAACATAATAAATATGCCACCTGAGGAAGAGAGGATATACCTTTATATGTCTCTTTAGATCCCGTTTCCCTTTATATTCCAGCTGGAAATTGAGTCGTTCTCTACAAAAATCATCATATTGACTTTGATTTTTTTTTTCAGAGACGCTCATTTTTATGATCTTTGCAGTTTGAATAAACCTTCTGGGTTTACGGGATTCTTTTTACTTCCGCAAAAAAACGCCGACTGCATAAAATGTCTGTGAAATGTAAAATAAATTCCAAAATTGAGGAAAATTAGTAAATTTATGTTAGAAATGTATATACAAAATTTGTGGTAATAGCATCTCAAAATAACCCATAATTTTGATTGTCTAAAGAACGGCTAAATTACAGTGCCACTCTCCCCTCCCTCCCATATCAGTACAGGCATTCGTACAAAAGCTAGGTAACTGGATGCGATAGTATCTTTTTATAGTACTGTATCAGAGTAATACTGTTACTGATCTTGTACAATGCTGGTTGTGAGTTTCCACCTGTTGGTTCCATTCAAAATATAAAGCTAGTTGAGCGCTGGTCAAGCTAATCTGCTTTATATGAAAAAAATATGGATTTACTGCAGGAATGCCTATTATAAATTATGAGGATGTAAATACTCTATTTTTTCTTTGTTTGGAAACTAAGACTTCTATAAAAAAAATCTCCTTAAGGTGATAACAGTTTCTTGACACTTTTAATTGTGTTTTTCATCTTTTAGTTATAATATTAAATAAAAATATTTATAAACTTAATTTTGATTAGAGACAATCTTGTAAATATATATTTTATGATTTTAGAGCGAGTTGAAAGTAGTTGATTTCAGCTCGTTGGCGTTTTAATTGACATTTTTCTATGTCTTGTGGAGTCTCAAAAGGTGGAGAAAAAGATAGGGTTAAAACACGATCCGATAGGGTTAAATTCACATGAATCTATGTTATTATAAAAATTTCACTCGGCATTCTCTATTATCGCAACCTTGTAGAAAAACTTTGTTTTTCCAAGGTTATATTCTGCATATTGTCAAATTATTGTATATGTAGTTAGCAAACTTTAGGATTGCAGTGTGAGTTGTACAAGGAACAAAGGAGCGCATATTATGGGTTGCCGGAGTAGGCGACCATCCGGTTTCATCGCGGTTCCGTCTGTCCTCTAACGTTTCCACGGCAACCCGGATTTCGCATCTCGGGGTTTTGCTCTTGTGCCCCGTTTGTTCTCCCCTTTACCTGTTCAACAAGAAGGAAGGGAGGATCGTAATTGTAACTTCATTTGAGGCTAATTTCGACCGGAGGGTATGATGAAACGCGGTAATAATTGCGTTATCCAGACAAAGGACGGTTATGGATACGCGCCGCGCCACGCCGCGCCGCGCCACCGCCAACATCGTTCCATCCACCCTCGCTGAGCCACCCCGATCCTCCTCTCCGACTCTTGAGGGCTGTCTCGTTGTCAAATAAAGGAGGAGGGATCGTTCTGCAAGCATGGCTGCTTTAATGAAATCTACTCTGACAAAACTCCATATTGTTTCTCATGCATTATCAGCAATCTTGTGTGTATCATGATTAGCTATAGGTTTACTTCTCTCTCATTTTTTTTATCTTTTAGTTCCTTTGAATAAAAATTAGCTCGATCTTTCGGTCAACTCGCTTATCGTGTGTCTTTGTCTGGCAATTTTTTCTTGTTGTCAGTGTGACTGCCTGTGTGCTTTTAGAGGATTTTCACATATTTCAAAATATTATAAAGAAAGTATTAGGCCGCACTCTATGATATTTTAATGGTTTCTGAAGATTGGTAATTCTAGAGATTTCCAATGATTATCAGGGATTTCAAAAATTTTTTATGATTTTATAGGTTGTCGTTGGATTTTAAGAAATTTCAAGAGATTTTCAGGAATTTGAAAGGATTTAAAATTTTTTTTGGGAGTTTAAAGGAATTTCAGGACGTTTCTGTGAGTTTCGAATTTTTACAATGATTTTTAAAAGATTTCGTAGAATTTTAAAAGTTTTCAGAGACTACACAGAGATAAATATATATTAAGTGTCAATATCTGGATATTAAATTGTAATAAATGTGTTATTTAACTATGGGTCGTCTATATAGATATTTAGATATAGATAGATTTAAAAACCTGTAATATCTTGGATATTATTGTTTAATATCCTTGGTGTTTTAAATAACTATCTACGGTATTAGACTCGGTTTATAATTATATTCTTAATTTAAAATGAATAAATTTTTATTCATTTAAAACCCCATAAAAATGTTTAGTATCATTAAAAATCCCTTAAATTCTGAAGATTGCAGCAGATTTTAAAAGATTTTTCAGAAAACTTAAAAGAAATTAAAAAAAATTTTAAGCTAGTTCGAAAGATTTCAATTAAATCTCAAAAATTTTCAAGAGATTTAATAAATTTTAAAAAATCTAAAAATATTTTCTATGTTTTGAAATTACTTGAAAATCTTGAAAGTCTTTTAAATTTTTTAAATACCTTAAAATCACTGGAAATCTCTTACAATCTCTTAAAATTCCCAAAATCTTGGAATTCTTTTCATATGTCTTGAAATTTTTTAAATCTTGTGAAAGTTCTTAAAAATTCGCTGGAGTTCTTTTGCAATCTATTAGAATTCTTTAATATCATTTAAAATCCTTTAAAATAATTAACAAATTGAAAATCATCTGAATTCTATTCTAAACTTCTTTAAAAATTCTTTGAATTCTTTTGAAATCCCCTGAAATTTCTTAAAATCACTGCAAATCTTTTGAAAATCCTTTAAAATCCCTGGAAATATTTAAAAAAAAAATGTGTATTACTTTAAAACCTTAAAATTTCCCTGAAATATTTTGAAAATCTGTAATAAGTCCTTAAAACTACTTGAGATTTGTTGAAGTCGATTTAAATTCTTTAAAATCAATTGGCAGCTCTGATCTGGTTTTTCAACTTCAGACAGCAGATAAAAAGGGTGAAAAGAGATTGTTTGTGGCTTTCGATTTCGGGATAGCGAGAATCTATTCGCGACGTTAAAAAAAAAATTAGCCTTCTAAATAATAGAAAAATAAACTATCGTGCAATCTTGAAAGTTTGCCCGGTGAAAAATATTACATCGGGAAAAAGTCGCTTCCGGTCACGTCCTGCGGAGATAAAATAAGTAGTAGCAGCTGACTCCTAATTTTTCTTGCAAATTCCACAGTGTGTAGAATAATTCTGTAGAAAGAATAATAAAGTGCTGCGCAACAAAGTTTTCTATGCATGTATATTGTATAGATCTTTTTTTTTAATATGACGGATACCTCATTTTGATTACCTCAGATTGAAAATACAAATAAAGCAGTGAAAGTTGAAGAACATATATATTTGAGAGATTTAAGAGATTTGATAGGTATATGAGTGTCATGTAGTGAGTGTGAGAGTGACAATTTGACAACAGGGAGAGGGTCCATTGACTCGATGGAATGGTAAATAAGCCTCGGTAGGTAGGTATTATTTATGAGGATGTAATTTAATAAGCGAAAGATGAACGGGGAGATACAACTGCAGTGCTGAAGTAGAACGTGGCATGAAAGTAGCAGTTATTACCATTGGTTGGTTGTGTATGACTGTAGCCAGGCCAACAGAACAGAACCCAGGGCCATATGGCTGAACAGTGGCGCTCACGAGGTCGAGTCTTGGGGTGCGAAATGATATGGAAGTAATGGAGAGACGCCTTTATTGTACATACATCCAGGAGATTGACTATCCGATAGTGGATAGTGAAGGAAGGTATACCTACTCCGCTCTTACTCGCACCCAATTGATGACAGATTGATACAATTCCCGCGAGTGAGATTCCAAGTGACAGATTTTCTGCCAACTGTTGTCGCTCACTTGCGCTCTGTATGTACAATTTAGTTGGTCATTATGAAAATTTATCTGAATGAACATGTATTGTGTAGGTACATACCATACATTGATTCAATCATTTACGTGCTTAACAATTTAACACTTTCATAAGTTTATTACTGAAACTCTTTCTTCATTTGTCTTTAAATCATTGTGCTAATTAGTTCTTATTAATAAATAATTAAGAGTATCCTTAATAAAGTGAAAAAGTCATTTGACTTCAATAATAGAGTGAATAGAATATTGTCTTATATTTAGAAACTGTACTGACAAGAATAGGGCTGACTGAAAATTACCTTTACTACTTAAAGTCTCTTGGATATCTTCTATACAAAGATCAGAAATAGAATGATTTACCTGCAGGTTAGTAAAAGAGCTTCCACCATTTTATTGGATAAAATTTAATGTAGTCATATTACATATGAGTGATGTAATTAAAAAATAATGCTACATGAAGTCATAGAGGAATAAATAAAACGGTTTTCAAATTATTTCAAAGCGAGGAATTAAAAGGAAATTTCAGGCAATTTAAGGCGTTTCTAAGTATTTTAGAGGATTTTAAAACATTTCAAAGGAGTCAATTCATCGAGTTTAAAGATATTGCTATAGGGATTAAAAATAAGTTTTATGTATGTATTTTCCAGATAATTATTTCAAACAACTTTTGAGGCGATTTTTAAAAACATCTAAGAATTGTTTCAAAAATTTTAAGGGATTGAATAGAAATTTCTAGTATTTTGGGGATTAGAAAGTATTTCAAAAGATTTTAAGAGATTAGCAAGAATTTTATGGTGCTATAAAACAATTAATTGATTTGATGGTCTTTCAATGAATTGAAAAAAATGTCAATGATTTAGAGGGATTCAATGCAAATTCTTTTATATTTTCCGAAAACTGAACAAGTTGTTTGCAATCGACTGACATTTTTTGTAATCCTTGAAAGCCATTCAAATCTTTTTTTTTTATATCTCAAAATCTTTGAAAGCCAAATGAAGTGTTAGAAGGTTGTTTCATGTATATAAGAATAAGATTTAGAAGTCAATGTTTTAAAATATTGAAATTAATAGTATAAAAAAAGCATCTAGAGAAACAATTAAAAATATACGAATTACTGATTAAGTGATGAAAGACATTCTACCTTGAATTTTGTTATTACCATTTAAAAAAAGTGAATTTGTTATTTTTGTGAGCAGATTTTAGATGTCTATTATGTATTGAAAAGAGATGAAAAATAGGGATATGTAAATTCAGAATCTACATGGAGGTAAGTCCTTAGTTGTTTCGGCTTGGCACGTGAAGATGAAGAGCTTGCTACATAGACTTGAGAAACGACGGAGGCTGGACCAGCGTAAACCCCTCGGGCAAACCACGCTCTCCTTATCGATCTACCCCTGAGACACTCTCTTCCGAGAGTAGAGTAGAGTAGAGTAGAGTAGAGGTGGTTAGAGTGGAGTTGAGTGGAGTTGAGTTGAGTGGAGTGAGGTGGGTTTATATGGGTACGTGTAAGATAGACCTCAGCAGAGCGCCGCCTACTCGAGCGTAACTCCACAGTCGAAGCTGAGCCTATCAATATTTTCTCCCAAAATCATTCGTGCCTCCTTCGTCTTCCGTCTCTCGTCTCTCGTCTCTCGTCTCTTGAACGACCAGTCCTTTCAACCTCCAACCCTACCTCCCTTTCTTTCCTTTCTTCGTTCATTCTCGTCTTAACTATTATAAGTACTATTTCGATTTAAGTAACAATACAAATCATCTAAAACATAACAGTCGCGAAGGCGTGGATCATTTTTTACTTTGATTTCAACTGCACTATGTAATATTCTTAATAAAGTAGTCTCAATTTTTACTGGGTTTCTATATCTCCTCTCTTTGACTCTCGATTTACTATTCTCTCTGTATAACGTTAGTCACATTTAGCAAAAGCATCAAAGCACCCTCAAGATACAATTTTTTCAATGGATAAGGAGACATTGGACAACCTTAGCCTGCTGTAGGTAAAGAGATATAAATCCTATCCCTTTATATCTTTATCTATCTCTCGCCTATTCCAGTCATCTCTTTCTATCTTCTTGTCAATCAAAATCGCTCTTATGTCTTTTAATCCTCATTTCTATATCCCTTTCTATATCTCGTATATTCTCGTCTATCTTTTTCAATCCCCACTTCTCTATTCCTTCCTATTTCTCATCTATTCTCGCGTCTATACCTTGCTAGTTTCTCGTCAATCTTAATTCGCTCCTATCTCTTATGTTGCCCACTCCTATATATTCCTGTCTAGCTCTTGCTCATTCCTGTATATCTCCTTCTATCTCCTTTTCAATCTCAATTGGCTCCTATATCTTTCCATCCTCCTTCTCTATTTTTTCCTATCTCTCGCCTATACCTTTCGTTTTAAAAAAGTAGTTATTTGCACTTAATTTAGGCAATATGGGAGGCGCAACCTTTATAGCCATCTTGGCGGAAAGGAGTAGGAAGTCGATGGACGTAGCAGACAAGGAATGGTATACTATAAGATAGAGAAAACAGGGGATTGAAATAGATAGGTTAGTGATTATACTCATAAAGAGATTGAAAGAAATAGAGATGCATAGACACGAGGCTGGCTGTGGTAGAAATAAAGAGATTATAAAAGAGGTGGGTTAGTGATAATCACTGTTAGCGACTGAAAAAAATATTTAAAAAGATAGAGGTGGACAGACGGAAGGAAAATGAGGAAATGGAAGATATGGGTTGTAGATATTAACAAAGAGATTGATTAATAAGTGAATAAGGAAGATATAGTCTTAGGGATAGAAAGAGATATAAATTTCTTGCGAGAGGGATATGGTAGATTTAGATTTTTTCTGCGCTGCGATAGACTAAGAGATAGAAAGAGATATATATTACCAGACACAGGGACAGACTGAGGGATAGGAAGAGATAGATATTATTGGACGCAGGGATAGAGTGAGGAATACTCGGGGATACATATATAGTGAATAGAAAGAGATAACGTTTTGCGGATGCAAATCGGCTACTTGAAAGAGATAGGAAAGTTCTATATCTTATTTCTATCTTAAGGCTATATAGTCGCGTTGCGTCGGAGACGTTTAAAATAGGTACGTCAAAATAACCGCATGTGGAGAAAATTTGAGAAAAGTGACAGGTGAAGTGAGTATGATGGTTAAAGTAAAGATAAATGTATATTTGTTTCTGAAAAAATCTTTTTTCTTACTCAAAATATGTTATTACAGTCGACGCGGTCGAGCTGCACACTATAAGTTGAAGTTGAAAAGCTAACTAATCCGCACGAATGAGTTCTTTGGACCTCTTCGGGACTCTTCAAATACGCAGTTACAAAAAAAAAAGGCCCCTGGTAGGGGATGTGCAAAGACTCAAAGCACTCACTGTGGAAAGTGTGCGGTTAGTAATGCAATTTTTAAATGGTTTTTTTGCTGTAAAGATTAGATGACTTATTTGTAGGAAACAGGTGAATAAATATTGTACAAAATTAAAAGCCCAATTGGCTGGTTAATGATAGTTAATGATGACTGAATAATTATAATTGCGGAAGAGATTGCGTGGAAATCTGGAAATTAAGTTTTCGTACAATAAGGAACACTGATTTAGAAATAATAGGGGCATGTGAATTCTATTGGGAAGGAAAATGTATTTTTTAGTATGTCAAATGATAAAATGCAACTAAACTTACGGTAAGAACAGTCTTGAGTGGAAATGGGTATTCGATATATTATTATTATATATATATATATATATATGTAGATAAGCAGGCAGGCAGGCAGGCAAGTATCCGCGGGGTAAGTTTTTCCAGGCGATCTGCTCTCGGGATTCAGATCAATACCCGCCATCTGGGCTTGGGTGGTCGGAGGAAAGGCACAAGGAGGTAAAGGAGATGGAGCAAGTGTCGGCGGAGGAGTGGAACGTAAAACGTGCAAGAGGTGGAGGAGTTACTCGAACAACAAGCCTTCGCACCCTCGCCTTGCTCGACTGCAAATCCTAGGCACATATCGAATCTCGACCAAAACCAAAATCTCCGTACTTGAACTTAACATGGAAATATTTCGAATTTTTCGATCAAGTTCATGTTTTCCAGAAAGCTTCAAGAAATTAATTTGATTATATATTACATATTTATCATATTTTTTTCTCGAATTCTTGCCAAATGAGTCTTCAAGTCTACGCTTTCAAATTAGCAATATTTAAAAATAATACTGGTGTGAAAGAAATGTCAAATGAAAGTAATTTTTCAAGTTTGATACGTCGATAACATATCATATTTGGTATTGCAAGAGACAAATGTTAAAACGTCTTTTACTCAGATTAAGAAAATTTGAAAGGACAGTAAACATTTAAAATACTTGAAATTAAAGAGCCAACATCTGTTTTGCTGAATCGCGCAGAGGGAGTGATTAGTTATCGTTGATAGAAAGAGGGACATCAAGATAAGTGCAGTGCACCCAGCTCTATCATCCCAGCCCTGTTGACCTTTAGTGGAGTCCTTCGGGAATCTCCGATTAATTCAAGTGTTTTTGCGTTACTGGGGCGCAGTGTTGGTACGATCGCGAAGGGCAATACAGGCATAGGGACCGAGTCCCGAGGGATAACATTACAGCGTATCAGCACCACGCAAACTGCAAGGAGGAGCATGTCGAGTGTGAAAGGGAATGGGAGAGAACAGGTCCCATTGATCTGTTCACATATGTCTCGAGATTTAATCAGTGACTACTTAAGGCTTTATCTCTTGTTTATCTACCACTCGACTCGTCTCACGCCCCCCTTTCTCTATAAAGCCCTTCGTGGCCTGATAATGAAATTGAGTGTAATGTGTATCGAATTCGTTGCAGGCAAATCCACTAACTTGGTTTGGGTGTAGCGTTAATGGAAACTCACGCAAATGAATTAGCTCCACGATAAATAACTTATTTGGAAGCAGCATAGCTCACAACATTACCATACATAATAATCTTTCACAATCCAATAATAAGTTATTTTAAGACTTCAACTATAGAGTTTTGTGTCTGTGGGAGACTATGTTATATCGTCCTAAAGACTATCGGCATAAATAAATACAAATACAGTTTTACAAACAAAAAATTTGCTGTATAGTAATAAAAAAAAAAGAGCTCATGCGTTTTACTCACCGATTGATGGACGAGACAGATGGCACGTTGTCTTGCGAGCAGATACCTTCTGCAAGCAACCTGTCCCTAATTTCCCAGGCGAACATCGTTGGGTTATCCCTTTTGTAATTTGCAATTGCATC
The DNA here is from genome assembly GCA_032275145.1 of Synergus laeviventris. Classification (NCBI taxonomy): domain Eukaryota; kingdom Metazoa; phylum Arthropoda; class Insecta; order Hymenoptera; family Cynipidae; genus Synergus; species Synergus laeviventris. Next base: position 14,544,956 of record JAUESI010000003.1, on the reverse strand, counting down.
AACGACTGGTGGTGTGGCTACTTTTGGTTTTGAACCTCCTATCACACCGGCTTTAAAACTCCCCGTCTCGTAATACCTGAGGAAAAAATTATTTTATTCAACATTTTATTTCACTAATCGAATATTTATTATTATAGTATTGTGGGTACCTAAATTCTGATTTACTTCTAAAAAATTGTTAAAAAATTCTTCTCTCGATTCTGAAGAAGTACAGAGTTTACCTAGCCTGAACCTCTAGGACATATCAGGATCTGCCCTCATTATTTATTTATTTATACCCTTGGGTTTCCCCCAATAAGTAAAAAAAGTCCGCGCGGTATCCTTGAGTCCGGGGACTTCCCCAAAAATGCAATAAATCTTTAGCCTTTCCCTTTTTATCTATCATTATCCCCAATTTTACTAAAAACCCTGAAAAATATTGCTACAGTATGTTAAATATATACAAAAATGAAGAGCATATATATGTAGAATCATCTGTAATATTTGTGTCTCTTTGGAATACGAGTACAGATTGTTTTCAATGCTCGTTTTTCGGCTACGCGGAAATAACGTATATTGCTGCCTGGTGAGAATGAAGTCTGTTGTATCAACGATCAGTTGTTTCAAGAGAACAGCCCCCCCTCGTAGAATTCGGCACAGTCGATCGTATCAGCAGGTCCAATGTGAATGAATCCTTTGTGCTTAATTAGTTAAATAACGTCTTCGCTCGTGTTTAAATTCAATTATACAAACCCTGCAATAATGGCTCGGTTGTGGTTCCGCATCCACCGCCTTGATGGATGTGGGTCTCTACGTTCAGCACATTTTCAAGAGTGAGTGGAAAGGGGGGGGGGAGGGGAGGGCAGGGAGCGACATGTGCCTACGGAGTACACATGTATGAAGCACGTTTATAGGCTTTTTACTTTACAACAATTAAAATTGACCAAATTCTTCTTTTTAAATCTTCCTGGTATTATTTCAAACCAATAAATTGTTTTGTTTTCATTTTATTATTAGTCCTGTTGTAAAATAAAATAAAAATTTGTGCGATTTTATACTAATGAATTTTATGAATAATAATAATAATATATGGTATATATTTATTGAGAAATGTTCTTCGCACTTAAGGAAAGAAAAACATACATATTGGTTGCTTTCTTTGCTACATCATCTCCAATTTTTCTACACATTTCATTGAAGTTCTGAGGCTAGCTGTTTCACCTTAAGGTCACAAAGATAGAAATTTTCGTTATGTTACTGGTGAAACAAATGAGAAATCTTTTAGATCGAAATGATTTAACTTTCCTCCTACGAGCAGGTTTTAACGACTATTTATAAACAAGCAAAATTACTAAATTCCTCGAAATGTAATGCGTCTTTACGTGTCAGCGGCGCGTGACTGCGTAAACTGGTTGTTAACAGCATGTTTTACGTCTTCAAAAGCAACGCGCCGTGTCGTCTTTGGAAGTCATGGAGCTGCCACCAGATGCAGCTCCATTGCAACTGGTTGTAACTCTGTTGCTTCAAAGTATTTTTCGACCTATGACACAGTTTCACGATGCACTTATCCTAGTGTATGTTTTGATATTGATACTCTCGCTACATTTAAATTTGTGAAATATGTAACTGGATGTTGGTCACCGAGGTTGAATACAAAAGGAACTGATTAAATTAGTGCCTAGTAAAGTTGTGCAAAAAAAGTAAGAACTCGAAAATTTTCAAGCTTTTATAGAGGCACTGTTTTTTTTCATTATATTTTTTGTAGTGTAGCAATATTTTTTCAGGGATTGTTATAGTAAAACTGGGGATAATGTTAGGTAAAAAGGGAAAGACTAAAGATTTATTGAGTTTTTGGCGAAGTCTCGGGACTCAAGGATGCCGCGCGGACGTTTTATTACTTATTGAAGAAAACCCAAGGATAATAAAAAAATAATAGGGTGGTCCTGGTACGGCCTAGAGGAGGCTAGGTGAACTTTGTATTGTTGAATAAAGTTAAGTCATTGTAACAGAAATCCTGACATGTTTGAAGTTTATTAACAATTTTTTAGAAGTTAGATACCCACACTAGGTTGATATTCTTATGGTGACTATTCCGTGCAATATGGCAAAATGGCACTCCGACAACTCGACTGTCAGATCGAGCACGGCTCGGCGTTTTATTTTCTACAAGAGGTCACCTGGTCCGGCCTCGATTGTCGCTACATAAAATTTCCACACGCGATAACCTATCAGAGTTTCGCTACTGAGAAACGAAAATTCACGTTCGTTTGTTGAAAAAATTTAAAAGTACTCGAGAAACTGGTACGTGTAAAATTTGTTTGAAAATATATATAGTTAACCTCTCGTATAGTATCTAATATCTATAGTAGGTGTTTCACAAAAAACTTTTTTTTATTTGTTCATGGGCTTCTAGCTTCAGTTAGTTTTTATGCATGAGAGAAGACTTACCTAATTTTTTCAGATTTAAACAAAAATTTGCAGAGTTTGCGATCATCAATATGTAAAAATTGAAATTTTTCTAGTTTTGATTTGTAAGAATGACAGTGAAACTGAATGCCTCAATTAATGAGCTTTACTCCTCTTTCAATTGAATCATTGACAACCTTCAATCTCTGCACTTTATCACGAGTTTCGATGAAAGATGAATCTTGTTTCCACAAACTTGGATCTTTCAACAGGAATCACAAAGAGATGTTAATGTTATAAAGAGATAGTTTTGTACGTCACGTCTACAATTTTGCTGTTGATAGCATTGTACAGTACATTGTAAAATTATTTCTTCATCTCTTTATTTTTTATTTATGTTCACAATGTCTAAAAATTTTTGTTTAATGTAAAAAAAATGAGGAAAGTCTTCTCTCACCCATAGAAACTATAACTGTCGCAAGAAGTCCGCGAACAAATAAAAAAAAGTTTTATGTGAAACACCCTAATCTATAGGAGGTTATATAGATCGGAGCTTTAAAAATGTTACTGATTTAAACTAATAGAGTAGTATATTATATAGATGGCAGAAGCAGCAACAAGTTTTCCAAGTTTTGAAACAATTTCAGAAACTCGATTGAACTTTTGGACCTTGAGTTTCTTCTCGCGACTATAATAGAAAATATTGCAGAAATTTAGCAGACTTGGGTAAAACGCGTCGTAGGGTGATAAACAATCCCATCTGTGATCAAAGTATTATGCGAGAATGACAATACGACAATGATATTCTCTTCGTGAATGAATATATTCTGGCCATCAAAGCGACACGAGGCCACCGGTTGAAGCGAGGGGTAAAGGGCATAGGCGAAAAAACATGAAAACCGCATCGCGTCGTCTCTGCCGCGCCACCCAGGCCCTTCCTTCCGGTCTCCATGAGCCCCAAGCTTTCATCGTTTCTTCTCGTCCGTACGTTTGCGTTCCCATTCTGACGGTGTCTTTAATTTAATTATATCATAACGGGAATGGGCTCTATTTTTATTCATTTTTTTGCAAGCATAACATATTTCAATTTTTCATACCGTGACCGAACATAAAATTCATTAAGTCTTGAATTATTTTTTGATTGTTATAGTGGTATTTCAGCAAAAATAATTTCTATAGCTTCTTTTTTCAAGTCCGATGATACAATTAGATATGGCACACTTGCAATCTGCAAGGTTTAAGATTTATTATCAAATTAAGAAGAATTTCAAAATAGTGAGATAAAAAATGACACGAATGTTGACGGGGATTTTGTAATCGTGTGTAAAATATGTATATGGTATATATATAGAAATAAGACAGGATTTCTCTCCAATAAAGATTGATTTCACTCACCTTGATAGTATTTTGGATACACAGCCGTGAGATACCCTGAGTTGTCTAGAAATGTCACATGGTCGCACGCCACTATGCGCGAGCTCGACGATCCTCTGCCTTACTACATCTGGTAAGGGCCTTCCGTTCACAAAGACGCCACCGAGTTGGTTCACTCCCCCATGGCCTGAAAATTGAAATCGATTCAGCGTTAGCAATGTGAGTGCTTCAACAATGAAAATTGTATTTTATCACAAATTTCGTTATACAGCGCGTATAAGTCAACTTTTCTATTCCTATAGCCAGAAAGTACTAAGATTTAAACTCGGAATGGCGACATTAGAAAATTTTAAGACATACACTGAGGACAACCTTATAGTTACGGTCGATTTAACATAAGAAGCACGGTCCAATATTTTTTCTTCATTTTAAATAAACAAAAATTATAGTTATGGATTTGTGAAGTAAATAACGTCAATATAACGTCAATATAATGAAAATCGTCTGGTAAAGCAAGAAGATGAAATAATGTAACGAAGGGTGCTGCAACACGACATAAGTTCTCCCTTCCATGCCATTGCGCTGATCATTCGATGATGTCCTACTAGAAGGCTAACAATAATGATGAGAGTCAGATCGAGTTAGGGCTGACTGCTTTTGTGGTGCTCTTATGACATTAGACAACTCAATTGAATTAACTTTCCCTTCTCCATGGATTGACCGTCAATGTCGAAATGTTTTCCAGCATCAGAGAAATCGTAGAAAATATATTATTATTTTAACCATAGACCTTTGTGCGCGATACGCGAGCGTCATTCACGTCTTCAGCCTTATTACTCAAACATAAGTTTTTTTCACTTTCTTATGAACTCTCGACTTGAGTAAAATCCCAAAATTTTAAGTTTCAAACATTCCTATCATTTTAATTAACTATATTATATATAATGCTAAAGACCTTTCGAAAAAAAGCCAAGGATATATTTGCTTGTTTCAGATTAGAATGAATTATTGTGAAGTGAATATTGCACTGAAGTTTTGATTTGTTACACCAATAGAAATTATTTTTTTTTTAAACGAATTTTCTGACAATCAGATATGTATTTTTTTTTCCTTAAAACATAAATTCATTTTAATTGTTTCACTGGTTGAAATGCGGTAACAAGTCGAATTTAGAAAGTTAGAAATTGCCTGCTAACCTAAGTTTCACTTTTTTCTCTGCAGGCGTTCGTTACTCGTAATTACAGTTGTACAAAAGTCAATCACGTCAACTGCTATTATCTAAAAAATAAAATTATTTTTATATTCGTCAGCTTTGAGCTTTGAGTTAATTATATTATGCCTATAAGTAAAATTCTAAGTTTCAATATGTAATTTTTTAAGATTTTTCACTATGGTCGTCTTAGTTATATACGGTCCGTGCAAAAGTTGCCTCATTTAGCCCTATTTAAAATGGGGTTTTCACGAGGTTCTGGTAGGAATTTTTATTTTTCAATGAAATCTTCAAACTCATTCGAATTCTTTCAACATTCTTTAAAAATTCTTTTAAATCACTTGAAGTCTATTGAAATCGCCTTAAATTAATTAAAATCACTTAAATCTTTTAAAAATCCTTTAAAATTCTTTAATATCATATCAAGTCTCCTGAAAAAGTTAACCAAATTTTTGAATTACATATTTTAAAATCTTGACACTCCCCTGAATTCTTTTGAAATTCTTTAAAACTACTTGATTCGATATAATTTATACTACCTCTTTTTATGATAAGATATTTTTATAAAATGAACTATAGTTAACTAATGAAATATTGCAAATAATGAATCCAGAATGTCAGGACTGTAATTAGAACTAGGGAAACCTGACTAGGACCCCATTAAGACCCCATACAAATTTTTGTCAATAAATACTTGTGAGAGGATAATTCAAACGTGAAATTTTACTGAAATACTTCGCTGCTCCTGAGACATGCGCAATTGCGCACAGAGAGACATTTCGTCATATTTTCACTTGTACCTCGCGGTAAAACGAATCACGTGAATATTCAACGAAGAGATGAACATGTGAAACTTTAATGTCAGTTCGGTAAAACCTTGTGTGTTTTTGGTAAAACTGATGCGTATTCGAAATTGGTAGAAAAAGAACAAAATAACTCAGGTCTCCAAATTAGAAATCCGTTTTGCCAAGAGTTCGGTAATTCATGCCATTCCTGGTTATTCATTTTACCGAACATTCATGACAATTTCACGAACCGAAGTTTTCGGCAATATTTAATAAATATGAATTTTTTCAGTGTACGGAGAAAAATTGGTTTTTCTCTCGCAATTTTGCACCAACCAATGACTTGATAAATTGTTGAATGACTTGAAAACTGTTAACTTTGGTGAAAATATTCTTGAAAATCGATTGCGAGTTTCAAAAAGGAAGTATATTGAAGAGGCAAAAGTTAGTAACATCTAATTGTTGGAGGATGTATATTGTGCCTCGAAAAGGCGCGGTTATTGTTACAGGATACTAGTAATTTCATTGCAAATGGAAACCTTCGTTTATTACATTGACGTTGAACGAAGTACTTAATTCTTACACGTATCCTATTATTATGTACATACGTATGTATATATACATATATGTATCGTGCTATGCGATGCTTCGTTAGATTATTTTTCTTTGATCTATAAGTGTTAATTGGTGCTCTTAAAGTACACATTGGAATTGCAATAATCATAACTTCATTCAAGAAACAATTGCTCTGTAATATACTCAGGATTGGAATACATTGGAATTGAATCACGCCTAAACAATGATATTTTTATCACGTTCAAAAGCTTATAATATAATTGAATTAACCTATATAGTCACATGATTAATGATTTCGTCTAAGTCTTAAAAATGTGCTTAAATTTTGCATTTGAACTTTGTAAAATGACCATTAAATCTTCATTTCGCGTTCTCGCATTGTTTAAAATTTGTATTATATTCATATATTATACGTCTCATAAATAATAATAAATAATTGAATAAGAGTCACATATGCGCAGGAAACTTTAATTTTTCTCGTAACTGTAAAATTACATTAGGTTTTGACCACATAAAAATGTTGTTAAAAATATATTTTAGAACTCTTGTCATCATATAGATATAGTATCGTTTGATTTTATCCCTGAAGACAATGATTATCAGAGCGGGCGATCATTACTAGAAACGATACATACTTCCGGTCGCAAATCAATTTACTCTCACGTTTATGGTCGCATCCCCATGGCGAGACCGGTAGTCATGGGGTTCGTTGGATGGCATGAGAGAGGAGCAAAGTGAGGCCTTGCTACCCTGCGAATCGTCACGCTTGCTGACCACAACTATACGAGAATGCGAGGATACGAGGGTTTCTAGCTCTATCCAGCAGCTCGCAACCCTGGTCCACAATTTGGACAAGCTCGCACTGCTCGAACCAGCCTATAGTAACCACAACTTGAGTAACGCGCTTGATTCAACTCGCTTGACATATAAATGCGAATTTATGGTATATGTATTCATATGTATTTTGAAGATTAAAATAAGAGATTTCATCTTCAATGTCGCATATTACGCAGAATTCAAAAATTATGTTACTGTAAATGAAAAAATATAATATATATATAATACACAAAATACACAAAATCTTCAAAAAGTTCTTGACCTTTCGTAAACAAGGGGTCACAGCACATTCATCGGGTAACAGACGAAAAACGACTTTTTTCACTTTTTAAAACTGTTTTTCTGAATAATCTGAAAACATAGAACATTTTAAATCGCCTTCGGGTTCATAGTCTATATCTATAGTAAAATTATATTCTATAAAAGAATTCCTTTGGGAGCCAAGCATTATATTGCGTTTTAGTTCCAAATCGAAGATGG
>JAUESI010000003.1:14513728-14526313 GCA_032275145.1 Synergus laeviventris | reverse complement strand
ATTATTCTTCACCTTCAATGATCCACAAAAGTATAGTAAAATGATCCACAAAATCTATTTATTTATTTATTTATTTAAACATTTTTTTTTGATAATGTTAGAAGCTATAACACTCACCCGACGGCAGACAACTTCTAAGCAGTTTTCCTGTGGGAGATGCAAAATGTCAACACGCAAGCCCGCATTATTCCCAGGAGTGATAAAGGTCAAAATATTATATTATGATTATAGATTTCACGTATCACGCCTTCTCTTATACGTGATTATTTCATTGCAGGTTGAGTTAAAACTAGAAATTTTTGATTAACAAACATTCTTCTAGTTTCAACCAAATTAATTTGAATACTTTATACACAACTTTACCACTAAGCACAAGGTAATATAACATATAAAGTGATCGATGTTAAAAACTCATGCTGTAATTAAAATTATACATACTAAGGGTTTAATTATTTAACTGAGTACCGAAGAATTGTATAATGAAAGATGGAATTATTTTGTAGGTGTCCTCCTTATAGCTTTCAACAGGTAGCCAGAGGTAAGAAAATAACTTGCTGCACGCGTTGTGATTTGTATTTTTGATCTTATTATATTATACTCGAGATATAAATACGCAGTGATATTTCTTTAGATATTTTCCAATCGCTCTGGTTATGTCAAATATAGTAGCAATCTGCAATAAATAGCACTTTCGTCCGAGAAGGGTTATCTGAAGAGGGATCGTATTTGTGTGGTTTTGTTGTTGTGGTGGGTGGTAGTTCGAAAACATCCCCTAAGTAAAGGGTACAGGAATACAGGGTACCTATCCCAGCGCTGGATTGTGAGACTAGCACGTGCTGGCACGTGACGTTCTAGAGTCTAGAGTGTCTACACCCTTATGATGTATGACCTGTCGTTGAATTGTATAATGCATATAATCATAATAGTTAATTTATTATGAACCGTGACGAGAATTATCAAAGGAATAAATCGTAAAAGAAAAAAGTAGGATAGAGTCACTTTGCAGGGAAATCGAGAATTACCCTTCTCCAGGTTTTTTTGCAAATATCCTTTGATATTGAGACCCTCTTAACCCGAAAGACAGGTTTTTAAGAATGTTGTGTGTCTGTCTGTTAACATAGTACGTGTAGCCAGCTCTTTTGGGTATATACATAGTACTCATCTGGTACTCATAAAGATGGACAACTTATCCTTATGGTTGTTTTCCATAAAAAGGAAATGATCAGAGTTATAGGGTTTACAAAATTAAAAAAAAATTAAAATTAACATTTTATGCTAAAGAACGTATGATATGAAACAAATTAAAGGGAAAATGTCCATTAAATTTTATAGAACTAGTTATTCTACATTAGAGGATACGACATGTAGTTTAGTAAACGTTATTAAAATCTTCTTTGGTAGCATTTGGTTGCTCGTGGATTGCGTTGAACTATTCTACGAAATGTTCTATAAAATGATAACCAATTTCTCGCCGAAAACAAATTTCTTTATACGGAGAGCGTAATATCTATATAGATACTGTTTTTCAAACATTTTTTTCCCCCATCTTCCTCCTTCGTCTTTTCTAATTTCCTTTTTCTGAAGCCCTTATTTCATCCCGTTTCTAAAGTCCTTTTTGATATCCTTTTCCAAATCCTCATTTTTTTCATTTACTAATTCCTATCTACAATGCACTCACTTTTATAATACACCAACGATAAAACAGATGCCATTTTTAATAAAGTCTTATGGCGATTCCAAGATGATGAACCCTAAGTCCCTGATCAGGACTTATTATTATCACTTCCCTCAGAAGTTATATTTAAAAATTGAACAAAATATTGATCAGGGTTTAAGTATTAATGAATGACGTACTCTATATCAGATTTACTGAAATTATGATAATTATTTGAAGAGCTTTGGTTATAAAGGGCGGAGCGAACATCCTCGTGGTTGTTTGAGATCAGACAAAGCGTTGCCAATGCAGAGTCAGTAATGTCAGTACTCAGTATATGAGACCAAAGGAAATCATGGTGGAATCTGGGGATGAGATTCGAGTAGCGCGGATTGAAGGGGGACTTTTACGTGTATACATGAAGGAGAGTGAAGGAAAGAGAAGGAGTTGGAGTGAGTAAGTCAGGAGTGGAGAGGAACGATGATAAGGGTGAAAGGCGAGGTGAGATGAATAAATAAGAGGGTTTTGAAAGGCGCTCGTGGTCGCCCGGGAGGTTATTACGCGGCGTCACGCGATGATGTATCCACGCTGGTTCAGATTGTCTCCGCGAGATGGGACCACCGACCGTGAAATATGCATCACCCCCGGTTAAACCCCCGGAGACTGCCAACCCTCCCTTATTCATCGTAATATCACCACCTTGAGACGTCAACGTTCTCTAGGATCCTATGACAATTTAACAAACTTGTACTCATAAAATGAACTATTCTTCTGGATTCATACCTAACTTGCAATATATAGAGTTAGATATAGATATAAACGTAGAGGAGCTACAGCTATGTACAGTTACATGACAACATTTATTTTTTCCAAAAGGTATTACATTTTAATGTTTTAATATCCTAGCTCACCTTAAAACCACAAAGTTCTAATTTTGGCAAGTAAATGGCTAAGTTTCACTGGCATTCAAAGGCAACGCTTTTTGTCTGTATCTATATAAATAAGAATAAAATTAATAACTAAAGTACATGATGTAATATTTCGTATTGTTATTTCATATTACGTGAAACATATTTTTACAATCTTGTGCTTTAATTCCGACGAATGACATCAGCAATGAAATTTGCAAGGTTTCGCTATTCGTCTCAAAACGGCCTTTATTTTCAATAAAAATAAGGGACACAACGAAATGTCTTTCAATGATTATTGTCAAATTGAAAGCAGATGCAGTCAGCGGCAACAGTTCATAGAATATGGATCGAAAGATGGCATATTGAGAGAGATTATTTTTTTAAATTCAGATTTTGAAAAAATATCTCTAATTATATGTGTAAATAATAAAAACAATGATGCAACAATTAATAAAAAATATTCAAAGGATCGCCAAAGTTGAATGAAATTGATGAATCATGAAGTTTCCCGTTTAATTAACTTGAGATCATCTGTATGGTCAATGGTATAATATGAGTGATTTAAAAAATCAAACTATATAAATTGCATAAGAGTCATCATAATGTCCATTCGTTTAGCGTTTATCGTTAAAGCGTGCTTGAACTGAAACATTGAATTGGATCTCCAAACATATAGTGTACGCAAAAAGTTCCAGAAGTTCTTTGTAAAAGTTATTGCTATTTCCTTGACGACGGATTAGCAACTGAGAAACAACGTGCGAGAACTCACGGATAATAATAAGTCTTTGTGTGTTTCAGAATAGGGTGTAGAGCCTCGAGAAACAAAGAGAGAATAACCTTCTGGAGGAAGGAAGATACGACATAAGACACACGCGTAGTAGCAGAGTTCGTATGGAGAAGGCTATTTGTCGCATGATAAACGAGCGTCGCGCGTCGTGGGTGGTTCGGCAGTCGCGGGAAATGGTGAGCAGTGCTCCGTGTCGCCGTGCGCGTTACATATCGCTTCGTTTCACCTTCAAAATGTTAGAATCTTCATACACTACTTCTCTAGATATTTGGTAAAAGAGAATCCAGCAAAGCATTTGCAATCTGCACAATGCACATTATCACTTTTGTTGTACTTCTCATATATATATGGTATATAGGTATATATTATACTTCTTATTTTTTTGATTGTATGTGGCCCAAAATGAAAGAGTGAACCAAAATTATGTGACTTATTTCGAAGAGCTACCGAGTATGAACCAGAAACCAATGTGCATAATCTTGTTACTTTTAAATGAGAATGGGTCTGTATAACTTATCATCCATCGTACCTTGAGGAAAATCATGTATTTCTGAAAAGAATTATGTTGCGATCTAATAATTTACAAGTCCGCAAGATTAAACTGCAGCGAAAGTATAAAGAGGCAGAATTCCTATAGAAATTTTGACTTGTATCATAATAAAGTGAATACAGTAGATTAGAGTAAGTAACATAGCTCAGCTGAGCCGAGCCGAGCCGCCACGGTCCCCTGTATCACCGCTCTGGTGAGAGTGGATGCATTTTGCTGTCCAGTATTCAGTGGATAGATGTTAATACGCATGTGTACGTGTGCGGCAGAGAGGCACATAATGTCTAATGGGGGTGATTGTGCTCGCGTTCCGTGACGGATCAATCTGCCACCCCCTTGAGTTTCTACCACCAGCTACCCTTGGTCCCACCAAACCGAAACCCAAGTGCAGATCCGCGTGGATAACGGTCTATTCGTCATACTCCAGGCTAGAATTAAACGCCATCCGAATAATTATGAAGCGAACCCCACAAATTGTTGCGTCGCGTTGCGTTACGTTGGGATGGTCGCGTTCCATGAGTTGACGTGAGACTAAAGCAGGTGACTCTCTATTCTCTCTAATCTCCCTAATCTCTATCGACCAAGTCATAATCACCATATAAGCTGCGGTCACGGTAGAAGTTAAATGGCATGACAGTTTACGAGAATTAACCCGCTGCGGATTATTATGAAAGTTATAGCAACTTAATTCGAAATATAAACTTGCTTTAACCATGGCAATGGGGACACATATAATTATAATACATAATTTTATACACCCTCTTAATCAGTAATTCTGTAAAAATTCACTATGCGAGAGCATTTATAGCGGAACGGAAAAATTCCCCCTCCCCCTTTAGAATGTAACCACTATTCGTTCTAAATAGGTGGACAGAAACACATCTAGAGAGAACTTGGGGTGCTTGTATTTTTGAATGACATCAATAGTCTTTAAAATGCAGAAAGGCAAATAAAATGAATATATCGTTCAATGCCATCGGTAAGTCACTTAAGTAATTTCAAAGATTAAAAAGACCAAGCAGTCAATCTCTCTACTATAGATGAATGCGACCATATAGTTAGCCATATGTATTTCACTGTTTCATTTTAGTCATTTTATGTTCTCACTTTTATATATTCACAGTTCAAATCAGTTATGGCAGGTACAAAGTTTTTAAAGTTCTTTTTGTATATACTACAGCTGAGGGCTAAGATTTGATTTTGGTCTGAACCCCAATAAAAGTCGGAAAGCGAGTTTGACTCGTGTGTATTTATCACTCATTGAAAATCGATTTCTTTCCCCCCTAAATATATAATATACTATTTAGATCGAGTTTGAACGTATTTTATATCAATAGATTTTTGGATCGACAAAATCTTTAAAGGAATTTAATTTTACAAAAATATTTATATTTCATTTACTGATCAGTAAGACATTTTTTCAAAATTTTACTCAGATAAAAAAAGAGGTTTAAAAAAGAATTTGGAAAATGAAAAAGGTTAGAAGAATAGGTCATTAGTTAGACAAACTCTGTCATTCTCATTTTTTAAACTTCATTTGTGAAAGCTAAATTTGGAAATTAACTAGAGCTATGAATTTAGAAAGAGTGAAAAGCGAAAAACGCTAAACGGGAAACGAAAACCGGAAGACGAATAGCGAAAAATTACATAATAAGGCTTTTTATTCAAGAGCGGAGGCTGAGGTGACGCCATGATTTCTCCCGCGAATTAAAATTTTCGGACACTTTCACGAAATAAATACACGATGATGCAAAGTTTGAAAGAAAAAAAGCAAGATAATAATAAAATTATTTAATAAAAATAAAATTTTTGTACCACAAAATCTAAATTATAAATACTTAATTTTTTATGAAGTCTCAACCATAACTGCAAGGAATGTATTTTTCAGTGAAATAGGTCATAGACTCAAACTAGACTTACAAATTCAGAAGAGTTATTAATTTTTTTAATTTCTTTTTTGTATCCACTTTATTTCTGAACAAAATAAATATATGTATATTTTTGTATGTTATTTAGAGAATCTTCATGACTTTAAAAAGTAAGAGCAATCCAGATTGTGTGCGACTTGATTTTCCCATTTTTTACAAAAATTCCTACAATTCTTATTATTTATTATGATTATAATAACTATTATTAATAGCTTTTATAGAATAGCTATTATTATTATATCACTTATTACTGTCAAAATATAAAATAACCTATATATTAACTATATCGTATGTACGGGTTCACAAGATCATGCTTTTTTCCTTTCAAACTTTGCGTTCTGCACTTCAACTACGTCTTCAATTGACACATGTGTTCCTCCACTATTTTTTGCAGTAATTTAACACCGGGTACATCATTTAAATTCGCAGGAGAAATCATAGCGTCACCTAGCTCAGCTTCCGCTCTTAAATAATAAGCCCTATTGATCTTCTGGTCATGGGGTACACTAATGTGTTATCTCTTAAAAGGTTCAGTTAGATTTTGTTATTATATTTTGTCGCATAATTAATGAAATCGATATAAGGACCTCAGTGGGTCCGGTTCATTCTTAATTTCCAATATTTTCAAAAAACTTGTGATACTGGCGAAAGCAGACTTGCAGGATATAGCTTGTATATGAGAATTATTAAAAATAAGAAATTAAAATTATTTAAAGTAAGAACAGCAGACGTGAATTGTTACTCTTACCCGTTGGGTTGTGAAAGCAGAAATACTCATTCCCAATGACAAGCCACAGATGGCAGCAGCAAATACTTTTGTAGCCTGACGAATACCGCGCGACATAAATTATCGACAACGTGAGTTTATTATGTTTTCTCAAAATTATTCTAATTAAACATTTAATAGAAAATTCTAAAATTCTTTCGTACACAAAGGTATGATTATCGAACTTATTTAGCGCCGATATTTTCTGTACATTAAAACCTAAATTTTCCTTTAGGAATCGAAAAAAATGTACAAATATCCTTTTATAGATTCTCATCAGATACTGTCCACATTTTGAGACTCTCTGAACTCAAAAATCATATTTTTACACGAATTTTTCTGTCTGTTTGTCTGTAAATTTTTCTTGTTATATGACAATAACTCTCGAAAGAATTGACCATTTGTTGAGTTGCAGATCAAAGTGATCTATATATTTCGCGACCTTCCTACATCAGCCTTAAAGTAAGTTATAATAAAGCTACTATTTTAATTATTTCTCTTATTCTTAATCAGTGGAATCATTTCCCAGTAGTAAACAGATACTGAAATGTATTATTGAATCTTCAGCTATAGCTTTTCCTACATTGGTAAATCCGTGAATACTTACTGGTTTTTTAGTGGGTAATTTTAATACAATATTGTCAACTCCAAATGTTAATGTTGACGAACCGATAAAACTATATATTTTATATATGGTTTTGCTTTTCATGTGTTTTTCTTTCATATTGTTACTCTTTATTACTTTTAACTTTTATTTGATTAGTTTTTAAGATTCCTTATCGCTTGCTGTAGGATTTGAGCACACTCTATGAATAAAATCGCATTGTGTATGCAACGAACACTATTTTAAAAAGCCCATTGAAAGTAATTTGAGATCAGATACAGCCGACGCGACGACTCGAGGAGTTCTGCGGTTATGTATGGCAATAATTGACCACTGGTTGTCCTGCTGAGCATATTATAAATGCGTGCGCGGCTATTATCCAAGTATAAGATATCCGCCGAGTGGGTATTGGACCTGACATGTTACAGACTTAAACCGCAACAACGCTTTTCTAACCGCAAGAACCCTTTACTTTACTCTTTACTCATCCCTCACCTGTACCGTCTTGTTCTCTTTGTCCATAATTGCTTCTCGATATATCAATGTGGTATCGATCATCTCTCGCAGCTACCCTTTATTTCTCTTTGATTCTCGCACAATCATTAATCCGTACATTAGATGCCTTCATTGTATAGTTTCCGGAAATACACCTTAATGTACACTGTACAGTTTATAATGTTATTTTTAAATCACGCTGAAGATTACGTGGTGGCCCGGTTCATATGTCTTTCAGTGCGATGGACACGATTCCAATTACTGAAGGACTTGTAATAGTTTTAAAATGTAAGATATTGATATAATTAAAATGATAAATATATGGTATTGTATATGTAATTGAAAATGACAGTACATTTACACTAAAGGCGGACATTTTTCGAGCGACCTTAACAGGGTAGCGAATATATTAAGTAAAAGGAAATCGTGCGTCTATTAATTCAATTTGATTCAATTTGAGATAATACATTTGTTTCTTTAAGATTAAAAGATGTTTCATAAGATCATAAGTTACATTCAGCCAAAGTTTTATAGAGGAATGATTCAAATAAGATCATGAAACAAGGACATAAAGTGACACGGAGCTCGACTTATAGATGTTTCAAAGATCCGCATACAGCATGTTGGTAAAGTCCGGAGTATCGTAGGACAAGTTCTTGCTTACAGTATAGATACGTGCGGTATGCAACATTAATAGATTATTACCCGCGTAACAAAATTTTTCGTCATTAAAACCTTCATTTTCCACAATTTTACCTCTTGAGCCACTCCCAAAGTTATTTGATGATCACCCATGCCTCACACTAATTGCAAGATATCATTAGATCCTATTGATGTCAATTAGTAAATGAGAAATCGACGCTTTAGTTAAGCGAAGTCTTAAAAGCATGTTCGTTTGCATAATATCTTAAACATTTAGACTGTAATGTTTCAGAGATATTCAAATTAAATCCTGATTATTCGCTTCACAAGAGTAGATTTTATGGTACACGTATTATGCAATTTTTTAATACAAGTTTTCGCAATCAGTTATAGCATTTTTTTTCTATTTCACAGTAGTCGAAACTATATTTAATGAATCTCATTTATGGGCTTAGTTTTCTTCAAACTCTTTACAATCTTTTTTCAAATGTCTTTTCCACCCTTTTTACTTTTTCATAATAGAGGATTCTCGGTATGCAACTCTCCTTTTCTTACTAATTGTTTAATACGAAGTTTGGGATACTTGACTTACTCGCTTTGATGACATTTATCAGTAATTCGCAATATGCAGCCGGAAACTATACTGCTACTTACCTGGAACAAATAATGATAAAGGTTTTGTTAGTAAATTATACTGTATAAAGGCATAATTAATGAATATTATTATTAATAGATGATTTTATTTATCTATAAGATCAAATTATTATTTATGATACGCTAATTGACAGTTACCCCATCAGCTGCTGGCCGTTATACCGTATGGTAAACAAACGTTTACTCTCTTTTTGTTCAGGGAAGTAAAAAAGTTATAAAAATATTAAAAGTCACTTAGAGTAATATTGATAAAATGTCAAGAAGGATATATAATCTGTGATAGAAAAAAATCCGCAGCTGCGAAGGGTTTTAATAATTACCGTTATCAAAATAAGGTAAATTATTTTATTAAACAAATTTTGAGGAGGTTTTAAGATAATTTTTATTGTACATTATTGAAACGTCTATAAGAGTTTAATTGAACGTAAATAAATAATTATATTTATGAAAAAGCGGGACGACCTGCATTTGTTTTATAATGTTCGAGTATATCCCTATTCTGGAACATCAGGAAAATGTGTTTTTGTTGTATTAATACTTAAATTACCTGCAAACTATACTTTATAGTATTACAAGTGAAATTATTTCTTTCCTCGTCACCAGTAGTGCATACAATTTTTCATAAAAAATTTATCGAAAATTTGACTTGACATGCCTGAAACTTCTTAGCGTCTCATCACAGTTGTTATTATGCAAATTGACAACTCTGAAAGACATCTCTGTCCCCTGTTGCAACTTTCTACCTTTCAGAGTTGAAAACACAACTTTAGACCCACTCCGGAAGCTTCGAAAGTCAAATTTTCGACAAATGTGTTATGAAAGTGTTTATCCAGCTGATATATTTGTTATGTAAGATTGAAATAAAAGTTTACTTGTAGTGTTTCTTATTCATAACAAACTTAAAAAAATATAACACAGGCTTTATTAATATATGTAATAAAAACACATTTTTCTCTGTTCCATAAATACTAGCAGAAGCAAGCAGAGTGGTAAACGTTATTACCGTCGATATGAAACACCGGTGTTTCTCCGTTTCATAAATTAATAAGGAGCGTAAAAATAATATACGTTATTAGACACAGTTAATTCAGAAAAAAAGTTATAGTTATATCCAAATAAAAGAAAATACCATAATCTCAAATATATAGATGAAAGTCTTCTGACTTGCATAAATGGTATATAGCTAATTTTTCCGAGTCTGGAGTTATATATAATTAAAAATATTCCCAGCGTGTTAAATACTTTAGAACCATATTTTTTTTATATATGGTGCATAAAAGCTTAACATTTATACTTATAATATAATATAATATGTATTATTAGTCAAGCAGTTTCATATATCGGACACTTTTCATGGTGGGTACTTTTACCGTAGTGCATAGATGATCATTGTCATGATCAATAAGATTTTTTATCGTAAATGAATCGTGAGTGAAAAAAGTTCCTTGCGTTGTATGTTGCTTCAAAAATAATGAGTCTGTGCAATCTAGCGCAATTACATTATCACGCGTGGTCTAGGCGCTTCGAAAAAACTGTTACGTGATCGTAACCAATTAATAGTAGGTATTAATACTAAAAATTTGTTCAATCTGAAACACGTGTGAGAGATGACACGAAGGGAAACATAATTTATCTCTTAACGACCAAAAGAGGAGTCACTTCCGCCTAAGCAGGGACCGCCGAGACTCAGAATCGATGCGCCGCCTATTTCTCTCTCATAAACTAACTCATGGGGGAGAGGTCAAGTACATATTTGGCAATTGTGTACCATCGTGAACCACCACCCCCCTCACGGGGCCGATTAACGACTACTTGGAATACATGCGCTCCTCAGGGCGCCCATCGAAAAAATTACGGCGGAACTAGAAAGGGTTCCTAGAGAGAAATAGGATATAAAAAGGATACGGAAGCAAAGCCTGATCAGTGACAAAGAAACCACTTTAGTGATCATGTAGTGACCAAGAATCAGCGAAGAGGGAGCTCATACAAAATTGCAACCCATACAAGCTTACCCAAAATAAACAACAGGTAAGTCCCATCATTCCTACATTTTGGCCTTCTAACATTAAAAGAAAACTATAATCTGAAACGATCTCAAGGAGTTCCTTATTCAGTCAAACACGTCAAAACTCTAATAATTAAAAAAATCTTGTCATTCAAAATCTTGTGTGCCTAGTTCATTAACGTGAACTTAAAACGAGAACGCTTACGAAAATTATCAGGACATAACGAAACATAGATATAAAATTCGGTGGTAGTTGACGGAAGCAAACATAAGGAAGTGTGATTCGGAGTAGTATAAGCGCAGAAGAAAGCACACAGTATCCAACAGGGAATGAAGTAGGGGACCCCCCACGAGTCGCGAGCCGAACGACCGATCTCGCCGTGTGGTCTACCAGGCCTCGCGGCGAACTCATCCCTTCTTGCTTGGAGTCTTGAACCAGTCCTCTCTGAGCCTCTCTGCCGACCGGCATAAATCTCTAGGTTGCATTTATACTTAATGTTTCCAATATCCTGTTTGATACCACTATCCCTCTTCCCGCCTTTATTAGCGAGACGGTTGCGACGGAGCATGGAAGCGAGGTAAACCCGCCTGTTCGATACTATGGTTTACTCCGCGGTCACCCATCGATGCTGCAGTTGGTACACAGGCACAGGCTGTATTCATTTAATTAAACACTTGTCTCCACCTCTTCTTACATATACTTCTTCAATTCTCAAAAACTGGTTTTTAATTTTAATTTTTGTCGAAAATCCCTTTTCCTGCACAGCAAGTTTAGGCAAGCAGGTTTCCTGAAGGAGTGGGGGCGAATACAGAAGAGAGTTTTTTGCGAGAGGTATTTCGAGGTATTGAATCAGATTCGTGTATAAGTCAAGCTACATTTTCGAACCGCATTTTCATTACCTCCAGCAGCTCCAGTACCAAACTGGAGCAGCAGCATATATCACGTTTAGTCTCAAGCAGATGGAAATTCAAACATCCCTAGCAGAAATCGTCATATATTTTCCTTATTACTGATCAGGCCTCGATCGGGCAGGCCATCGACATATAGAAATGGACCGATAACCCTGTGGGGAAAATTGTAATGGGCTTTAGAGAGAGAAAAAAGACCCGGAAAGGTAAACCAGTCTCTTTCTAGATAAAGTTTACCTCTCCGGGTCCTTTTTTCTCCCTCTAAAGTCCATTACAATTTTCCCTACAGATTTATCGGTCCATTTCTATATGTCGATATAGCCGGCTTACCATATGCAAGTGACGTGAGTGAAAGTAAGGAAATCAGTGAGACCTTACCTCAAAATAAAAACTAAAAACTTTCAAACTTTTTACTAAAACTAACATTTCGTTTTATTTTTAGACGTAGCTTGTGCCAAATTCAAGGCCACAGAGGAGGAAGTGCTTTCCCAGATAAGCACAATCTTTTCCAATGCGAAAGATTGTATGAAATAAAGTATGCTTATAAAAAATAAGTATATTGGAATAGTGTTACATTAATAAATACTCAGTTTTATTTATTTTGAATATTCCAATCAGACTGGGCCGTGCGTTTTATCACGGGTTTGAACCGATCCCAGGCTTCCCGCTCGGGGTCACGACAA
>JAUESI010000003.1:14491136-14504453 GCA_032275145.1 Synergus laeviventris | reverse complement strand
ATGATTCGATACATCTACTTAGAAACTAAAAGAGTCAATTAATTCTAGCTGAGATGCATTTCTCCACAGATATACCATAATAGGAATAATTATTATTTATATCGATTTTCCCTCAATTCCTAACATATAAGATATATGCAGAAATAATCAGGTCTCTGTTCGAATAACTGCATTGAATAAATAGCACTAAGTCTGCTTATGATAAAAATGCTAATTGAAAAGGCGTAGTTGTTGTATCACGTGGTAGATTACTAGACTATGAATGACTGCAAAATCCATTAGTAGATAGGAGGTATTTAACTGTCGAACTGTAATTTAATGAAATTATTTTATTACAAATTACTAACGAATATTAATCACTATTCTGTTAGTTTCGTATTTGTCCAATATATTATATATTTTTGCGTTTCGACTTAAAATATTTGTTAGAAATTTTAAACATGAGCCCCTAATTGTATTCAATTTCCAAGTTTAAAAGTTTAAGAAGACTTCGTTCAATATTTATCAGAGAAAGTGAAACCAAAAATCAGATGCTAGACTTGATTTAATTTAATTAGGTTTCAGCAACAACAACTGTCTCACAGTTATCACTTTAACGAATACCTGTAAATCCTTTAGAGGAGATGAAATATAAATCGAGAATTCAAATGATAGGCTTGGGGTAATATCCCAGGATTATCGAATCGAGAGTGTGCCGGACGGTTACGTAGTCGGTATAACAGCTCCTCATTAGTCCCATGTGTGCGTTTACGAGTAGCGCACGCATGACCCTATAAGAAGCTTGTCCGATCTGCATATTAGGTTTCTTCAGTTTCAGCAACAGACACTGGACACAGTTATTTCATTTCTGCCAACTAGATTTTTGCTCCTTTCATGAAATGACACTAATAACAGCACTGCAACGACTTATTTACATGTTACTCGCATGGCGACGGGCAAGTTCCGCGACTTCTGTAACTGAGTGAAACAGCTGATCATGAATACTGGTTGTTACCTATATTCTCTATACCTGGTCGCATTTTAATGGAATTCAAGATAATATCCATGAAGATTACTTTCTTCACTTTTCCTGTTGTTTGATGGGAGAAAAGCCGAGTATAACTGAGAATATGTGACTGGTCTTGTTGTTATATTAGAGTACTGTATCTAGTGTACTCGTACATTGATTGTTTCTTGCATGCGTTCAAGTGACATCTCGGAAAATTTGAGATGAAAAAAATTAGAATTATCACCTACCGAGTGCAAAATCCAACACTTTGTTCGTATTTCTCTGAGTAGCAAATTCTTGTAACGTTACTGCATGATCGTATCTGCATCCTTCCCGGCAGCGTTGAATTAGTGATGCTATCGCAGAATCTCTAGCTGCCAGATAAGAAGCATATCGCGATTTTCCATACGGGCTTTAAGCAACTAGATTCTAGAACGAGAACAGAAACGAAAGGCCAGGGTCGGAAGGGGATATGAAATTGACTCGCATACATTTTTTACCCGCAGAGAGACTTGGAACTTGACTTTAAATATTAATTAAAGAGGGGCTAAGAATAGCTCGCTAAACTGATATAAAATTGTGATTTTTAACGCTAGTGCGAAGAACGTCGGTTAGGATTTTTTCTCATGTCCCACTAGCCTAAGCCGGCCCTGCAAAAGGCGCATCCGCTGTAGGATAGGTGCGGCACTGAACTGCAGTCGCAGAAGTGCGCCCGGAAAAAGGATCACTATTTCGCATGTCATGTTTTGGTTTATAAATAAAAAGCTGAATTCTTTGAGCATGCTCTAATTAAAGTTGGAGGTTTGAAATAAGACGAAAAGAAATTAGAACCACTCTAGGTCTAGATGCCAATAATGAGAATTATGGACTCTCCATTATACCACATTATACCACGCTCTGACTGATTAGATAGATTATCTTTTAATAAATCAAAGAATGACAGGAAGAGACTTCAAAGAACAGTTTCTCTCCATTCACTATAATTTCAGTGTAACTTATAAATCAATGTTTATAAAACCATTTTTAAATCTCTGTATTATAATGATATAGTAATTTGCAACAAATTACAATGGCGTTAGACTATTATTGTAAATAGACATGCGAATCTGATTTACAAAAAGTTTAACAAATTTGAACCATCGTCACTCTTCTATCGGATTAGTTCATAGTCATTACCACGACACGCGATCGCAAATCGCATGGTTCTTCGTGACTACTTATTGAATTTGATTATGTAATTAACTTCTTTTCTCTTCGTGTGTTATATGCTGCTTATTTTTATCTCGGCCTTTAAGAGTCGGCCAAGCAACTTGGCCACTATTAAATCTGCTTCGGCGAAAGGTTCAGAACAAAAAAAAAACATGTATTTTGCCTCCCGGGGATATAACCATGACCATGGACAACGAAGGGCGCCACGCTCATCTGTTTCTAGGAGACACCTGCCCGAACGAACAAAATAAAAGAATGCAGTAGTGAAACAACCAATGAAATAATTTATTACTGCCAATACACAACTGTTAATTAACTCTGAAAATGGTTACTTACCATATGCATATTTGCTTATAATAATTATTTGTAAAAGATTCATATAAATTTTGTGTGGAAATCACATTTTTTAACATTTTTCTGGACAATTTAGTTCCATTCTGATCAATTCTAGATCTAAATATAAGAATTAGGCACTCTTGTGTGTGTTTAAAATAATGTTAAGTGACACAAAGGACAAAGGTAACGACTACCATATATATATTAGATATTGCACTCGAACATCTCATGGGCATTTGTCCACCGCTGGCACGCGAGAGAGATTATAGACTAAAGAGAAAAAATCAAGACAGGTGCATACCTCGAACGAGCGAGCGGACATTGATCTCATTGGAAAGAAGTGTGGAGGTAGGTGAGTGAGAGAGGAAGCAATTGTAGGTATAGGTCGGGACAGGTCATCTATCAAGCCAAACATAATTAGTTGCTAATATTCATACATACGGAACTCATAGTTGAATTGAAATTTTATACTTCAGCCAGACATACTATAATATGTCTAAAAAAGACTCAGTTTAAAGAGATTTGTTGGAAATGAAGGCTGGCACGAAGTTTAACGAACCTAGAGGTTCTAATTTCTCATTCAGGTTTCCAAATATTTCGTGTATTTCGCTATCCTCATCGAACTATTATCATCAAGAACATCAGAAGGATGTTCCTTCGCGCTCTGCCCAACCGTTTCTACGTCTCCGAGATATACCTTGTTTCTTCCTATCGACCCGGATCGTGTGCTCACACCGGTTGCTCTGAAATTGCCGCAAGGCAATATCCTGCTCTTCGCCAACAGTTCTTGAGTGAGAAAAAGGAAGCAAACAAAATAATAAAAACTGAACACGGAACAACCAACACTGTAATGTATACGTACATTCAGAGTTGACCCATTAGATTTTCCGTGTCAGAGTCGAAACTTTATCAAGGTGACACTCGAGATTTCATTCTAATATTTTTCCTTATACTTATACATTCATAATTCATACAAAATTATGAAATTCTGCTCTGTTCTGTTTACACAGTTATCATATGTACTGATGTACTCATGCGTGTGATCATAGAAAAATAGATTGAGGAAAACGAGTGTCACGAGACTACCGCACGTAAAATTGTACAGTGTTGATTACACGATACAAGAGTTAAGCAGGCAGGGTTGATTGAGTGGTATGATCACCAGAGCGTGAATTTTACTTCAGGAAGACGTACACATTTTCAACGCTTGAGTTACCAAATAAATGGTTTATGTTAATTATAATCCTTTTTACATTATCATCATCGAATGAGAAGTTATCTATTTTGTGTGAAAAATGACTTTCGCTTATTCATAAAATCTCGTCGTTTCAAGGCCCTCTGAGTGCGAAATAATGGTTTTTACCGTGGTACGGTAGTCCGTCTCTCTGCCTGCCTGACTGTCTAACTGTCGTCGTCGTCGTCGTCATTCCCTGTGAAAAAGATTTTAGAAGGACCCGTTGGATTGGATTGCGCTTTGGTACACTTTTTGTGAGACCTAACAGAAAGATCTTCTCCGTTAACCAATCATTTTTGATCTATGGTTCTGGTTTTATTCATCATAAATTGTATTTCAAATTTGATAACATTCATTTTTTATGATAAAAAACTGAATTTAAAATTAAAGTAATTAAACGGATAAAACTTTGAATAATAGGTGTTTTGACACAAACGATACTAATTAAATTGAAGAAATAGTGAAAGAATACTTGTACCACGAAGAATTACGAGATTTATTATAGTGGATAATGCGTCACTAAAGCCACAATTCTCATAGATCGTCGTTATAGACAATACGATTTTAAGTGAGGGCGCATAAAACTATTTATTGGCACTGGATATCGTCGCTAGGCACTTGGGCGACTTGCGTTTTGCCGCGTTATCTGCGGAGGAACGGACAGTATTATAAATTTACCGGGGGCCTTTGGGCGATCGAAACGTGTCTCTAACTGTAAATGCCAATTAATCCGAGTTCCAGGAACTCACCAAGGTAATAGGATCTCATTATTTGTCACGGCATTAGGAAGATGCGGTGCGAACACGAGATATTGGTCTTGGCTTGTTTGCTTCGCTTCCGAGGAACACTATTTATTACGGCCGAGTCAATTTCTAGATTCTCGAATCACCGCCACATTGCCTCTCGATTTTCACAAGTGTCCTTGGTTGGCGTGACTATTTTATGCTTTGAAATGTCCTTCTGCAATGAATTCAGTAATACGCGAATATCTCCAACTGTTACCTAAGAAACACTTTCCTCATTGTACCGCTTCAATGTCAATCTGTTAAGACTATAAAGGAACAAGTATTAGATTTATATGCTCTTGTGCAATTATTTTCGTTCTCAACTAAAAACCAACTGTAATGAAATCTTTCTAAATTTAAACGTAAGAAGTGACTCATTGTTCTTTATACATCAAAGTTAAAAAAGAAATACATAATAAATATACAGTTTTAAGGAAATTGGTAAATCGAATTACTATGCAATCACGGTGGAAGAACCTCTTCGTTAAAATATCTTTGAAAATACAGGTATTAATGTTTAATAATTACATCAATTAAATAAGTAATCATAAATTAATAATTATAAAAAAATGATTAACAGTATAGACCGCAAAATTTAGAACACTTCAATTAATTATTAATTTCCATTTTTCTCAGTGTTTGATCTTAATGCTCTAGTTATTTGTGGTTCTCACGAAAGAATGCACACAGACTTCACAGCCGTGGCTATTGAGAATTTACAGAGGATTAACAAATGTTGAAAAAAAAAAGAATGATAGAAAATGAAGAAATACTTTCGATCCGAGGAAGAATAATAGGACTATTAAACACGGAAGTGATTTCACAGAATAGAGTTCCCATGAGCTACATTAAAGTCGCAGCACCGCTGCTACAAACAACAACGAATAACCGTCGGCCATGGTGACCGCAGAAAATACGACGAACTCAGCTTTATTCAACGAGCGACCAACCAACCGATCGACCTGAGGCTGCTGATCTCTTTTGCTCTTCTTCACTTAAATTCGTGGTCAATGATGAGTCTTGTGAGAGTGACCAGCAAAGTCGAGCGTGAGATCTTACTTAGTGCGCAGGGCATCACTAACTATGATGATCTAATTAGTATTATTATTTCCACATCTCTTTTAACTTTTATTGAAGTTTTGATCGTTTTCTGTTATTTTCAGTAATTAATTTTTTATATTCATTTCTGCGTTGAAAATTTATGTGCTTTGGTACTGAGAATAATTATTCGAATTTGATTGGCTTTTCACATTATACACATTATTGACAATGTTTGATGATAAGATTTTGATCTTGCAAGAGTTATTTGCAAAATATTGTTATTTACTCAAGTCATTTTTACAATAAAAAGAACCGTTATCGAACCATAAAATAACTACAAAAAACCAAATATTGAATCTATATTCAAGAATGTTAGCAAATACCAAAGACAGCTCTCGTATTTTTATGTTACTTTCAAATATATCATCACAAATTTAGTAAATTTGCTTCTGCTATATTATCACAAATTTTGCTGATGAGTACTACGTTTTATATCTACCAATGTGTTTTTCTTCCTTTCCTCTCCATAACTTCGAATATTTGTATACACTAAACCTTCCTCATCTGCCACCTCATTTTTATCTTCCGAAACCAAAATGAATCGTAACTGCGCAATTCATGCAATTCACAAGACTACATCCTTAAAAATAAACAGATTTTTTTTAAATTGAAGCAACTTATTCTTAGAATGTCACAGATTGTGATAATGAGCGCCTCTGGAAAAACCACTAAAGTTGACTTAGGCAAGATCAAAATGCGCTTCTATAGCTGCCAATAACATATTTGTCAATCATAGTATTGGAACAATTTAAAATGATTAAACTTTTTATTTCTAAAAGGGATGGAAAATCATGTAATACGATAAAACAGAATTTTAATTCTCCTGTTTAATTGATATTTATATTTCCTGTTTATATTTATGGTACATATCAATAAACTTAGTTATCGCTCATTATTATTAATTGAATTACGTTTTTGAGACAATTTCACAGCATTGCTGAATTTACCTAAAGTTTTCGAAGTGAACTCTTTTTCTAGAAATCAATGAGCAATCACGGGATTGAAAAAAGACTCATTTATTGACTGCAGCATTCATGCTTTTCTGCACTTTTTGAGTTTCTTCTAATCGTTTCTTTTTTTTTCCATGAAACACCACGATTAATGTATGATACCCTACCGGCAAAACGGACTCTTATATACAATTTTTCAAGTGCTCTTACCATCTACTTATTTTTCTTCCTCTTTGTCTCAATATTCACTTCCTTTACACAATAGTAAATTACATATTCACTTCGTTGATGGTAAAGCACTGTCAATAAAATATCATTGATACTCTCTAGACTGGCCTTCCTTACCTATAGCTAGAACGGTTGTTTATCGTTATTATGTACCACCATGGCAGGAGATTATACAGGAGGCAGTAAAATGATTACCCGCGCATCATGGTGAAGCGTTTTACCGACTTCGATAGGGCAGCTCGAAAGATAAGTATCGTGAACCGTCTAGGATGATTTTAGCTTTATGAAACTTGCGACGTGAATTTTCTTTACGAACTATCGGATAGCGATCTATATCGATGGGCCGCATCCTAAGCTCTCCGACGCTTAGCGACTTATATCACGTTAAGTATAAGAAGCAGCAATGCGTTATCTTGAGTTTGGTAGCACTTGGTCTACACTTACTCGTTCGTTTTACCTGAAAGAATGTGTAGAAGGTAATGATTGTTCGCTGAAAACGTACTTCAATCACAATCAAGATTCTACACTGCTTCACGTGCACAGACTGCACACTGATACCGGACGAATTAAGGCTGATGGAATTTGAAAGCCATCAGTGTGTAGAAAAACTCTAATTCTGTCAACTATTCAGTTGCAAATTTGTTTGCATTTTTGCGAAGGCAAAAAAGGGAAAAAGAACTTGTTTTGGTATAGCAGACAAAGGAAAGAATAGTATACAAAATTTCGCTAACTCGCCCGTTTTTTGAGAAGATCATTCTTGGTCATTCGTGTCTTTCCACAGATTTTGACAGCTTTTTGTTTAAAATTCCATCAGTCTTAAAGGACATTGCAGTCTTTCTTCAGTATGACTTGTGCAACTATAGATTTACGAAATACTATTATTACCACAGAGTGGGAGATTTTGGTTGCCAGCTTTCATTAACTAAAGTAATCATTTCGAAATTTTTAGATTGTGCAAAAATGTGTAATGTCATTTTTAAATCCTTCTTATCCAGGGCTTCAAAAACTAACATTTTGCAAATATAGTTTCAGAGATTATAAAATGTTTTTTCATTATTCCTTTTAGTGTTAAGGAGGTCATCTAATTTCGGCTAATCTAATTTCATTGGAGAAGAAAGTCTTCTTAATTACACAAGAGTATTGAATGTTTCAACGCTAGCACGCGTAAATTATCTCGTAAATAATACGCCCTCTGTTTGTAACGAGGTGCAGATGAGCGCTTAAAATGCTCGCGCGTACGGGAGGCACTGCAAGGGAAATAGCATCGCTTCCTAATAACTTCACATACCTTGACAGAGAAAGGCCACGGTCGTAAAAGCTAACAGGAATACCAACCGACAGGCGTAAAAAGAGCAAATAAAATTCTGAGACGTAATTATGTTTACGAGCCAAAGCTGCGACAATAATAAAAGGAGGTAATAAAAATTGGCACAATCGTACACTAGTTTAGCTCTTGAAGATTGAACTCTACAAAGTAACGCCCGTTATTGCATTTCAACGCTCCACCAATCTGCTACAAATTACGATTCTTGGGAAAAATCTTCTCAGTTTAACCTTGCACAAGATTGCAATGACCGCCAGAATATTTTTCTTTTTACTAATACTACCTACGCACTCTTTTTTCACCAAGCAATAAGAAAGATGTGGAAATCCGAACCACATCAATTTGGACAACGCAAAGTCAAACATATACACTTTTAGTGTCCTAAAATGAAGGTCAAGTCGTTAGCCAGCCAATTTGAATGAAAATTGTTCTGAAAACGACTTATCAGCCATTTTTTGTCTTTTGTCAGATATTTAAAAAACAATATTTTTCATTGTACAATTTATTGGAAAGGCAAAGAAATGTTATGCAGAAACATACTCCGATTAAATACTACAGAGCGCGAGGATCGACGACCAAATATTTATATGGGAATAGAGCCGAGCGCGAAGCGGGAGGTTTGAATTTGTTTTCCTCTTTCATTTAAAACTAAAATAATGAAAACAAACGTATACAGCAGCGATAAGGGTTGGTAAGTGCGCAACTTAAGAACCAAGACGTAACAAAATTACAGCAAAGTGCACAGTACATTACTCAGGGAAAAACAAAAAACAAAGTTGTTGTTGTCGTCGTCGGCTAGGATAACTTCAGAATGACCCTTTGGATCGGATTGCATTTGAAATAAAAAAACAAATTTTGTAATTTGAAAATTTAGAATATGTAACACCAAACGCGAAGCGTGACGTCCAAAATTCTGGAACTCGATGCGCGCCGAGAATGTGCCCGCGAGCTAAGCGAGCAGATTTTTTTTCATTACATAATGCTTGGTGTAGCCTCTATCAATACTATTTACATGCAATGGAGCAGTCTAAACGAACATTTTGTAATTATTTTTCATGATTAACATACATTCTAAAGAGAGTTTCTCTTCAAAGCCTCAAGTTGGATATTCATTAGAAATCTGTTTGGTGTAAAACCGAAAGAGTTCGTTGCAAACTAAATGCGGGATCCAGTAAAAGAACTTTTATTCGCCATTATATATAAAAGCATTTAGAATTTAAAATTTTAGTAGAAGAAATACAAAAAATTGCGCGTTTACATGCAGAGCCTAGATGAAGTAATGACAACCCGAACGATATAATTTTGTCTGTTCGTGCCAGGCTTTACCTACTTGATGTCTTTTGGCTATCTAAACAGCTTTCCACGATATAATGTAAGAAGTAAGAACCAGTCCGAAAATTCGGCAAGTTTTATATATACTTTCTCTATGTTTATCTTTATTGATATTTCTCTTCTTGTATTAAGATTTATGTGTGGATGATTATTTTATGATATGAAAGTAATAATGTGCAAGGACGACAGGGTGTTTAGATTTTGTTGTTGGTTATAATTTTGAAAACTGATTTGACCAGATGAAAATTATTGTTATATAAAGTCACTCTAAACTTGTAAATATGTAACGTGGCTCAGAAAACAATCTCAACTAGTAATAATTTGACTATTGAATTAGTGATTATTCTCCAATTTCCACTAAATAAAATAGAAAGTCACCTATTATCTGTTTAGTAATTTTACTTATTCATTGAATTGTTCACAATGAATTTTTGCTTAAATAACTATGTTACTTTTGTTATATGGTATTGTGTAGCTTTTATAGTTTATTTAAGAGACTTTACAAGATATCCAAGGATTTCGAACGAAGTACAATAAAGAATTTTTATATATTCTATGGGATTTTAATGGATTATGTCAAATTTTGAAGTTCTTCATGGAATTTTATCAAGGAATATAAAAATATTTTTACGATTTTTAATTGGGATTTTATTAAGGGATAATCAAATATTTTAATGATTTTTAAAAGATTTGATGGAATTTTAACATGTTTTTAAGAATCATAATGAATTGAAAATTTTTTTATGAAATTTTAAGAGTCGAGTAATTTTAAGAAATTTCATGAGAGTTTGATGGATTTTAGGGATTTTGATAAATTTGTAAGGGATTTTAAAAGGTTTTGCGAAATTTTAAGGGATCTAAAAAGTTTAAAGATATATTTTATTGAATAATGTTACTATTTCATTTAGTAAGGAGTTTAAAAAAAATATAGTTTGTCCTTGTTACTACTGGAATTAGTAACTTTGTACTAATTGATAGTAAACGACTTCGCATCATTTAAATTAATAAGAAACTACTATTAATTAGTAAAATTTAACTAATTCACAATTAGAGAGTAGTTTATGAGTTACTATTACCCGTGGCATTAGCAGAATTTGTTTATCTGCAAAATTAGTTTAAATATTTAATTGCAAAGTTGCCCCCCACACTCACCAACAGAACACGTACCTCGATGCGTCGCGAGACTATTCGCTTCGGCCTTCTTGGGGTTCGTAATTGTACATACATAGAATATATCATTTTTAGCAGCCCGTCCTGTAAATTTGACAACAGAGTTAGCCCCCTCTTCTTTCGTAAATGAGATGCCATTTTTTTCTTCGAACTTCTCCAAGCCATTGCTAACTGTCAATAATATTATTAGCACCTAATATATATGGTATAACTAATTATATATATATATGTATATATATATATATATTTATAGCACCAATCAGTGTGGTATTGTCGGCGGCTGCGAAGGCGTTGTGAATGTAAATTGTTCGCGTGGACTCAACGAGCCATGGCAAAGTGAGCATGCAGTAGAGTTCTACTTGATGCTTTCCTTCCACCTTCGATGCACTGCCTGATCTTGCTCGTCACCCTCTTTCCCCTCTCACAATGCTTACGGAGCTCCGCGTTTACCGATTACCCAGCAGCACCTCTTGACTATAGGCACCTGGTACGTGACTATACTTTTATACTACTTAGCGATATCATAATGTTAAGTAGAATATTACTATCAAACGGCTTCAGCAACTTACAGAATGTCGACAGCCTAAATAGTTAACAATTCTTTCGAAAGAGCTAGGTGCTCAGTTTAAAAAAGAAATGTTGTTGAACATTGTTGAACTTTCAGAATATTGATCAGTTCTCCACTGAATTAAACTATGTCATCTACCATATAGTTGTATTTTGGTGGTTCACCACTTTGGGTTCACCTGCTTTTATGTGAGTCATGTCGGCAAATATTAGTATATTTCCAAACAAAGTGTAAGTAAAGTAGTTTTGCGATGGAGTTGGAAGACTTGAAAACATTTTCTTGTAAAACTAACGCAAAAAGCACGTGCCTTCCACCGAAAATCATTTACAACGCGGCGTGACAACCTATCATACTGAAACCGCAATTGCGGTTATTGAAGACCCGCGCGCACCGGTACAGATGCTGGGTTGGTGGACTCTCTGCGGCCACCAGTCATTACGCGCGTCCGGTTAAGTGTTTCTAAATCCAAAATATTGAGCGCACGTGAAAAAAGAATCACGCATGACTGATTTAAAAAACAGCTTTAAATGATTCAAACCTCAAATATAATAATCTTGTGATCGAAAGTTTTTAATTTTTGAGTAATCGAAAAATTTGGTCACTTTATACGGCGCGCCGGGTGCATTTTAATTAAATCAGTTTAAATGATAAAAATTAGTAAAATTATACGTCGCAGATGTAAAAGCATATTTTTAGACATTTTAGACAATATACCATGAAATTGTTAAATAGTTTTAAAATACTTTGACCGGCTGCCAAGCTGTGACAAGAGCATCGGTCTGTAGCTTGGTTATGCTTTCTACTTCGCGCGCGGATGCATTAGCTGGGATAATTTGCCACAATACGACGCGCTCTGCTTCGTCAATAGCTGCGACAACGGTGACGAAGACAACGATGACATCGAACCAACTCAAAGCTAGTTTTCTGTCCTCAGACTGACCATTTTAATAACTGACTTTCGAAATCCATTCTTCTTCACTTTCCTGAATTTTTCCGTTTAAAGGTACTTTTTTCCTGTTCAGTATTCATACAAAAGAAATGAAAAAAATGTAAATTAAGTAATTCATATAAGTAATAAAACCTTATACATACAGAATAATATCAATAACAAAGTTCAATCAAAAATTTCTTTAAAGTTAATAAGAGAAATATTTCAAAATATTGACTATATACTAGATGCTTTGCAATAAAAGTTAATATTGCTAATACTTAGGGTAATGAAATTCAGTTGAAAAAATATACGCTATTATATAATTCTCATGTTTAATCATCATTAAACATTTGACGGAAATCCTTTAAATTGTTAAAAAAATTGCATTATATAGCACTTTCTAATAAATGACAATATTTTAATATTTGTTATATCAGATCAAGAAAAAAGTGAAAACTATATTTCTCACTGGCGTTGTGTACAAAAAAAAAGAAATGTAAAAGTTCTACGTATCGAGAAATGAATGGTATGTCATAAAAAGCTTAGACTATGGAAGGTAATGATTCAATCAACTTCTGGAATCCCGTAATGGTTATTCAGCAAGTGAGTCGTTGTCGCGTTATAGTATACATAAATCATTTTTACTTCGACGCCCGCGTCGACGGCTTAATGATTAAAATACGCAAACAGTTTTAGAGCTGAAAATAAGCAAGTTTGCCATAAAAGTCATAAAACACACGTCCCGATTTTCCAGACATAATGCGTCCATGAAAAATGTTATTTTCTATGATTATTTTCAAACCCATTTTTACCTCATTTTCCGTCACATTTTCCACCCACTTTTTCAACCTACTTTTCCCACCCTGTACGCTCTCCTTTTGTCTCCTATTTGAACATCTTTTTCCAAACATTTTTTTCCACCCTTTCCTAACATTATTTTTTTTATGTAACTCCGGTGTATTGACGCGTTGTTATGCGACTGCGCAGAGTATCGTAATGCGCATGCGCGTATTACAATGCAGTCCATCGTCGTTTACCACTAGCGCCCATGTGGCGCAATGTGCAACTATACCACGGCGTGTGCAGTATGTTACATGCGTGATAAAAAATATGCGTACAATTCGGGTCTTCACGCGACTCGCTTACGATGTCGCTTGTCGC
>JAUESI010000003.1:14424322-14436422 GCA_032275145.1 Synergus laeviventris | reverse complement strand
AAACTACTATTAATTAGTAAAATTTAACTAATTCAGATTGAGGGAGTAGATAATGTAAAGGTGAAAGGTAATTT
Organism: Synergus laeviventris; assembly: GCA_032275145.1. Lineage (NCBI taxonomy): Eukaryota > Metazoa > Arthropoda > Insecta > Hymenoptera > Cynipidae > Synergus > Synergus laeviventris. Next base: position 14,436,348 of record JAUESI010000003.1, on the reverse strand, counting down.
CGAAAATTTTCTAAATAAGAAAATGGTAGAGAAGGGGGATTTCCAAATCATAAGGCTCAAATGTTAAATAAAACGACAGCTAAGAATGGTTTATTCAAATTTAAACCAAGGATTTCTTACAAAATTAAAAAGAGAACTCTCAAGTGACAATAATTCATGATTACTTTTTCAAATCTAAAACAAAAGGGGTTACAATATGACAGGCAATAAATAAGAAAAAGATGGTCATTACAGGGAATCAAATAAAGTTACATAGTTTATAATAAGGACTTTTCTAAACAGTTTTCAAAAAAATTATAATGACAAGATATATGAGATAATCGAGAGAATTATAAGAGGAGCTAGGACAATATAAAACATATTTTTGATAAAAAAAAGGGGCTCAGTCTCAAATATACTACATTAATACATACATAATATCCTGGGGAATAATTCTCAAACATATATATAATTTTGGGGAAATTGGTCTCAACATATTAAAAGCATGGGTCATTTTATAATTGATCACAAAATCTCAAATGTTTAGGCCAAGGTTTCAGCACTCCAGATTATTAAGGGAATTTATAGGCACATAATAAAAATAATATTGTCACGGTAAATAATTCAATAATAAGCACAAGAAAACAATAAAATCAAAAAAAATAAACGATAGTCCACTAAATTCAAATATAATGCGAAAATATAAGGTAAAACGATAAAATACATGAAATAAGATCTTGGCTTTGATAAAATTGATGATAAGAAACTGTAGTGATGGCGAAGATTGTGTGAATGTGGACGTAGTGGTGGACAAATTATTAGCGTAGGTGGCACATACCTCGATGGCTTCTGCTCGGGACCGCAGAATTCGAAAATTTTACAAACAGAAAGAAACAAAAATATAAAATAAAATAAAACAGCCTTAAAAGATTTACAAAATATAATAATAGAAAAAAGCTCTTAAATCATAAGAATAAAAAGACGAATAAGATTAAAATATACATAATAGAGAAGAGTGTTAAGGAGTAGTTTGATTGGTAGGACATGTAAAAAGGCAATATTTTTAAATAAAACCAATTGGAATAATTTTATCGCCATCAGCATAAGAAACGCTGATTGCTTGGTTTTAAATAAAAAATTATATGGCGGTGAATCATTCCCTGAACATGATTAAAATAGTTCAAAGTAAAGAAAAATTAATTTCGCATAACTCGGTGATATATGTTACACTCGTGTATGTATATTTTTCAGGTGCAAATTATAAAATTGGTTTTTTATTTCAAATGAAAAAAGAAATCTTAAGGAATACATTCTCATCCGGACACTCGCGTTTATTCGCGCTCGATATTTGATTTCAAAATTATTTATAAAGCAATTTTATTTCACCTTTTAAAAGCACCGCAATTCTGGTCGTTTGATTTTTTTTATCTCGCGTTTTTTAGCTTAAAAATTTAAATAAAAATATTTCAATAGTATTTTCTATACTTGAAAAGAAGACTGCGCCCTGTTCCTTTCAAAAAATGTTGAAAGTAATTATAAATACCCGAACTTTTTTTTGTATCGCGTTATTTGGCTCAAATTCTGAATATTAGATTTTTCAAGAAAATTAAAAAGTTGATGTGACAATAAGGCGTTCAAAAAGCAACTTTGTCCCCCTCTTCATTTTGTTTCGTATCGTGAGTTTTTTTATTTAAAATTTGACACAATCGAATACCTTCTCTGACGGGTCAAATGCGTTACATTTGACAATCAGATCTGAATTTAAAGATCTCGAATATACAATGATACTGCAGACACAATGATATGAATATCCAATGATACTTTTGTTGAAATTAAATTCGTATGCAAAACTGTGTTTAAGAATATTTTATAGGTATCTCTTGAATAAATACATATCGCTTCTTTAAGAAAGTTGAAAAACAGATCAACTTATTACTGTTGTGCTGCTGTGTATCATATAATATATTTTTGTTAGATTTCTCGTGTTTTTAATTAAATGAAGCAAATAGCATTTTTCATATCTCGATCATGGAGAAGAAATTTTTCCAAATGGCTTTGATGAAAAATGTTGCTTCTTATATAACATGTAAGACAATCAAACTACCCCTTATATCACTACCATATTCGGGGGACTGTTTCACCACCTTAAAGAGATAATTAAAATCGACGATCCTTGTAAGATTGTAAACAAAATGCTCAATGAGAAAATGTTATTTTAATTTAGATTCTTTTAATTATATTATTTAGAAACTGGTAAAAAAAATCTAGAGAATATTATACGCGTGTTAAAGTGATCACTACAGCAGGCTATTTATTATTACTCGAATATAAATCCAAATGTCTCAACTATATGATGAAATGTAGTACGTGGCGAATTAAATATGTAAAATACTGAAAATAAGGCAGACTTTAACAGTCTTTAATAGAAGTCGAGAAGTTTTGTGTTAAAATTATAATTATAATAACATAAATTAATAACAGATATAAATCGAATTATTCAGTGGCGCGCCCCGAAGGCATATAAAGGCCCCGCCACCGTAAGATGCTAACATTTTTTAAACAAATAAGTATATTTTACATTGTAAGGAAAGAGCGAAACCTATATAATATCCCTGTCTTGGACAAGTGCACAAGCATGCTTTAAACGTTTGATTATTATAAGGCGCTCATATATACTTTTTAGGGTCACCAGGCATGGACGAACATAAAGGACACACTAGCGACAAGGAACATTAGGTATAGGTGTCCCCTAGGGTGGCTCAAACCCACTTTTTTTCTTAGAGAGTCTCGATCCCCCCAATTCCATTCGAAATCCGAAAAAAGAAATGTCGTATTTCTTTTTTTTTTTCAATTCTGATTACAACACGTGCCGGATTTGACTTGATCAGTTTCCCCTATAAATTGCATGGGGAAAAATCACTTTTTGGCGTTTTTGGAATAATTTTCCAGGGTTTGGGAAAATGTTACGGGAAAGTATAGAGGCTTGTAGAGAATTATCATACAGAGAATTTCATGTATAACACATATGAGTTTGACACCCCTAACACACCCCAACGGAGCCTTAAAAACTACCCTTCAAACCGAAAATAACAATTTTTCACAAAATCGACGTTCTGAGTGCTTTTATATTAGTTTAGTGGAATATTCTTTTTTTTATTAAAGATTATTACTATTTATTTAGGGAAATATCATTATTAAACAAACATAATTTCCACCTTTGTATAATTTTATTCCTGTCCTCATTTTTATAAAGAAAAACGAATTTTCGAAGAAAAATATTAATGAACCAATGTCGATAAATATTCCACTATAGACTAATATAAATAATATTTATTTAAAGAAAACGAGAATAAAGCACTCCGAAGGTCGATTTTGTGAAAAATTGTCATTTTTTGTTTTAAGGGTAGTTTTCAAAGCACCGGTGGGGGGTGGGGGTGTTAGAGGTGTCAAACCAATATATATATATATATATATATGTTATACATGAAATTCTTTGTTGGATAGTTCTCTACAAGCCTCTATACTTTCTCGTAACATTTCCCAAATCTTGAAAAATTATTTCAAAAACGTCAAAAAGTGATTTTTGCCCATGCAATTTACATGGGAAACTTCAAGTCAAATCCGACACGTGTTTTAATCAAAATAAAAACATGACATTTCTTTTTTCGGATTTCGAATTGAATTGGGGGGATCGAGACTCTCTATCATCAAAAAAATTTTTTCCATGCATTTTTGAAGCGTCCCGCTTCGATTTTCTTCGTTCCTCACCATATGTTGTAGTACTCGAAAAAACTTAACTAAACGTGTTTTTTCTTTCCCAAAATGGGATTTGAGGGGTAAAAGTCACCCCCGATAAGTGTGATATCAAATACCCTTTTAATTGTTTCACATACGTGTATACTGTATACTGTATATAATAAGTAAAAACGAGTATCTTAAATAGAATCAACTGTTGGGTTCCTATGGAGATGCAACAAAACAGAACTACTGTACTACGGTTTTAAATTCACTTACTTTCGAAAATGTGTCCAAAGGAATGAAATTATGTCGTCCTAAAGAACCACTTTTCTTTACAGATTGGCACGAAAAACAAAACAAGTTTCAAAGTAGTAAGTTTCCACTTGACAGTTACCATATTATAATTAGGAGCAAAATATGTTTGAATATTGGAAATAATATAACGAAGGTGGTGAATGAATAAACTCAAGCTATAAACATTATATGTATAATTTGAGAGAAATGATACAATAACATTTCTGTAAACATCTTTGCATCGCATGGGTCATGAGATGTTAAAGAGAGAGGTCCGTTCGAACTCGAAAACATTCAAAAATTTACCATAGAAAACATCCAAAATAACTTTATAAGGATATTATTTATGACTTTTGAAAGGGACATAATAATTTTTCTATAGTATAAGGCATTTCCCTCTGAAAGCAACTCGGAATACTTGTATGTTCCAATCAAACCAACTTGAACGATATTCTCTCAAGAAGAGATGAAAAATGTAATTTTTTCAACTTGATCAAAAAGATTTTTTGGGGGTAAAGTCCCCCACAATAATTTGTAACCAACATATAGAAAAAATATCCAAACAAGCATAATTTCGGCCACAAACATTTGGAAAAAATATATTTTGCACGTCAAAATAATATAAAGTTTACGTGTTTTTTGCATTTTCACGAGAAATTAATTTATAAGTGGTAATCAAGTGCATTTTATTATATTTCTACAAAATAAATTCCTGTAAAAAACTGAGCAAAAAAATTTCTTTACAGAGAGGATTGAAAAATGTGAATTTCTCAATTTAGTCAAATAGTTTTTTTGGGGTAAACTACCCTAAATGAGTGTAAATTCAGACCAACAACAACCAACAACCAACTTTACGTTTATTTTTATGTTTAAAACGTAAAGATTTTTTGCACCACGCATATCTAATAACGACTAAATTTCAACATCCTGAAATTTCACACAATTAATGTGTTGGAATAAAATTGTTTTTTCGTGCAGATCTTGACGCACTGATACACCCCAACTTAATTTGGTGTATCTACTTTTGAATGAATATATTCGGATACCAAATACCAAGTTATTATAACAAAGTTATTATACCAAAGATCGAAAAGACAAAACTTTACAAAATAAAGTGGAAGGAGAATTTCGGATTGGTTCGCAATGAATTTTAATCGAAATAAAGAGATAGAAATCCAATTCTTTTCTATCTCATTCTAAAATATTTTCCAAAACTTCTGAACTCGAAAAGAAATTGGAGAATGTAGTGTCGAAAGTTTTTGAATATTTAGGAATTATTTGGAAATGTGTCGAAATATGTTGAAATATTTTGTAATATCAAGAATATCAAGAATAACAAGCTCACTTGGGTTTCGATAGCACTTCGGTTAAATATCCAATAAAAGAATTTATGAAGAAAGTGCTATTTCAAAGAAAAGGCAAATAAATGTATATAAATTTTCGCTACTCAACAAAAATGTATCGAAGGAAAAATACATTAATTTCAAAATTTTCAGCTTCAATTTGCATCTATTTAGTATGGGGTATTTTCTTGTATAATCGTAAATTTTTTACTCAATTGAGAAATTCATATATGTTTCAACTCTCTTTGTGAAGACATTTTTTTGCTCGGTTTTGAACGCGAATTTATTTTGCAGAAATATAATAAAAGACACTTAAAGGTGGTTACTACTTATAAATTAATTCCTCGTGAAAATGCAAAAACGTCATTTCAACTTTATTTTATTATAGCGTGCAACATATATTTTTTCCAGAATTTTCGAGTTGAAATAATACTCGTTTGGAAATTTTTTCTATAATTACAAATTATTGTGGGGTATTTTACTTACCAAAAATATTTTTGTCAAGATGACAAAATCACGTTTTTCATTTCATATTGTGGTTTGATTGAGAAAGATTCTGTTATTATATGTGAAACATTCCTGGTACCATACTTATCGGGGGTGGTTTTTTCCTCCTAAAAACGATTTTAGACACGTAAGAAAAAACAGATGTCGTTTAGTTTTTCGAGTATCAGTACACAATTACACATGTATGAACGAAGAGAATCGGAGGGAGACACCTACCTAATATGTTTCTTGGGAGTCAGATATGACCCATCACTAGGTACTACTTTGAATGCTTACAACTGTTTATTCTCAAATTTATTTTAATGCAAGAGTTCTTTGAGGTTTGGGCATTTACCTACAATTGATTGAAAAATAAGCAGACACAAAACTTGTAATACTATAATCCTATATTTAAGACAAAAGCTTAGTGAGTACAAGTGTGAAATGTGACTGACTGATTATTGTACAAAACGTGAGTTTGAGAATTAAGTTCGGTAGAAGCGTATGGACGACGCGAAGTTTATAAGTACAATAATTGCTCTTAATTGAGAACTGGTACTTGGTTAAACTAATTATTCGAAAGACACGAACAGGGTATACGTACAGACCTCCGATCGTACTCTGACCAGGATGGATTTTGACTCCTGATTTTATATAGTATCTAGGAAGGAATGCGGAAACTTAAGTGTTAGATTCCGATGTTGCCAAAAAGGTAGAACCCGGAAATACTTTAAATTTGTAACTATTGCAAATACCCTGAGAATTTAGAAGGCTGCAAGAAAAAGATTTCCGAGTAGATAAAAAATATTGAATTACAGACAAGTATAGTAAAAATTTAAGTTTCTGATAAAAATAAGAAATGTGATTTGTTCGGTCGAAACCGTAATGAAATATGCAAATTCTCGAGAGCTTAAAGAAGGACGTATGTCCCTAACGCAAAGTAACGCAAAGAATGATTTGCTATGTTATGCCGTAACAACAACAAACAGAGAATTTTTAATATTGTTGTACAAAAAAATTTAACTTAATACTCTTGAAATGATGTACTTTCAGAAAAAAATATGCGCGATGGTCGATTACTTCAAAAAAAGTATTTATATTTAAGCGATCGAATGTATATTTATTCGAAAAACTTGAAATTACGTTTTTCATCATTTTCTATTCATTCTAGGTCCTTTGTTTTGACATGTGAAGAGAAGATATTGTTATGAATTTTTTCTCGGTACCCTTTAAGGGTTACAATAATATGTTTTAAATAAATAAATTTGCTAAAGAAAATATGAACAGAATATTCTTGTCATATAGTGAACCATATTATACAGATTCATATAAACAGAGTAATATGTAATTTTCTTTTAGCATCTTTTTTGTGCAAGAAATACAGACCACGATTACTGCGGGGGACGTCAGAAAAGTCTTGTCGTCTCAGTAATCGGGTCATAGAATGATAACTGGATCAAACTTGTCAAAATTTTAATTCCATAAATGTTTGTTATTAATAATATATATTTAGTGTTTTGGTTCTATGAAATCGTGAAGTGAAATCGAATAAGGATTGTGCTACTTAATTGAGCGAATAATTTAGTTAATTTTAGTTCAAAATGAAATAAGAGTGTTAATTCAGTTGCATTTATTAATATAAATCGTACTAAAATATTCTTTAGCTACATAGAAAATACCATGTCTTCTCAAAATTGTCAATTTCTTCTATCCTTTTTTTTATCTTTTCCTATCTGTGTCTATCTCTTCTAAAAAAAAATTTGAATATTTTTCTATCTCTCATATTCAATCTTTTTCTCTCCTTAGTTTTAAACTTATTAACTTTCAAATTTTGAACATGCATGATAATATTTTAAATACAATATTTTGCTTATACAGATTATTCTGAAAATAAAAAAATTCGTACCTTTAGAACGCGAATCCGGGCTCATCATCCAAAAGAGCTCTATCCCAACCTACCCTTCAATTTTCTTATTTATATATCATCTTTCTCTATCTATTCCTTTCAATCTCTTTGTCAGTATAAGAACTATAAGATATCTCTATCAGTCTGCTTTTATCTCTATCTTTTCTTATTCTTTGTCTGGAACGTCTGTCTATTTTCTATTTTCTTGCATTAATATGGTTCTACACTTTTAATCTTTGATTTTTGTATCTAAAACGGATCTCTTATAATTCTCAGAAGGCAGCACCTCGCTGTTCAGAGCACCTATATGCACTAGGCCTTTGTACTCTGTCCCCTTTGCTTAATAAACTCAAGGTTGCTGTCGATATAAACAAGTTTGCAGAATGCCAGAATTTAACTGGCCATCAGTTCCCTTGTCCTATATGGTGAAAAATCCGCCTGCTCGAGCAGAGAATGCCTGTGGTATGCTAATGCGTCGCAATGATATGTCATTGGAAGTGGATGGAGTCGTCTATAACCGCCCCACATCTCTCAAATGTCAGTGTTGAACATTTACCCGTGATGTGCCTATGTTTCCCTAGATTGTTATGATCCATGAGGATTTCCACTGCAATCCTAATCCTTGGTCTGTCAAGCTTCAGGAGTTCCTTCGACCAAGTCACTGTGGTGTTACCTATAAGGGTCCTGCTCGTGCCGCGTCCTGGGCTTCGCTGCCACTCTCTATTTTTTTTATTTTTGATCCATTCTTTAATAAGGTTAATCCCCTCTTGAAAAGGCATGCTCACTTCTTACTCTTGAGGACCGCATAACCTAGTGTCCTCCTTCGCAAGCCTATCAGCCCCTTCTTTGCCCTTCTACCCGGCATGACCCGATATCTAGGTAAGATGAAGCTGATTATTCTGTGCAATCTCTTGGAGGATTGCTCTGGTTTCCTCCACTAGCTTAGACGAGAGTTCCTCTCTGTTCAATGCATTTAGTGGCGCCTGAATGTCAGTGCAGGACTTCGCCTGTGTTTCTTCGTGACATAACCCACGCCCTGCTCGGTCTTTGATCTGTTCGTGAACCAAATGATCCCATGTTTGGACCAAAGCCTTCCTCCCAGTCTCCTCTATTTAGGATGTTGACCTTAAATCTGGCCACGTCCACCAACTGGGTCTCTATCCTATCCTGTGCTATCGACCAGATCCCCACAGGACACATTCTCTTCAGCTCTTTGTATAAAGAAGCTTTCTCAGCATTCTCCTACAGAGCGGAGTCTATATGCAGTACGTCCGTATGACTGAAGCTTTGATTTCCAGGGCCAGCAACGGGACGTCAAGGATAACTCTTATCGCTGCGCTGGGGGTAATCCTCCTCACAGAGCATATACCGCTGAGGAGAAGAGCTTACACCCTGTCTAGTTGGTCGCAGGCAGTCTTACGTAATATCCGCTTCCAGCAGACAAGTGCCGTGAATGTCAGTCTGGGCACTATGATGGCTCCATAGATCCACATCAGTTGCTGTGGACCGAGTCCCCATTTCGCTCCAATTGCTGTTTTACGCTGCCAGAAGGTAACCCGCGCCTTCTGATATTTTCCACAGTAGATGGCTTTGCAAATTGAGTTTCTTATCCAGTATGACTCCTAGATATTTGACCTTCTCGGCATAGGGCACCACCATATTTTCAATCGATATATCCACCAACCATCTAAGTTTATATTTTCTACTGAATACAACAACTGTCCTCTTTTCCGCTTGAAAGCTGAAGCCCTTTCCCTCACACCATCCAAGGGTCTTTCTCAGAGCTCTCTGTTATGATGTCTCTGAGCTTACACCTTTATTATTCAATAATTTCAAGAAGCTATCCACTACCAAACACCATAAAAGCGGGAACAGAACCCCGCCCTAAGGGCAGCCTTCATATACGCTGCCCTATGCTCGGCAATCCTGCCAACCTGTGCTGAGAACTCTATTGCCTAGCGTCCACATTATCCACTGTGTAATCGTTATCGGCACTCCATGCTCCTCTGCTCTCTGCCGTATAGCCGCCCTTAAGGTTCGACTAAACGCTGAAACCTTTGAAACCAGCTGCTTTTCTATGAAGTTGGTCGTTGATAGAAGAGCTGTATCAACTGATCTACCATATTTGATAGGCCTGATATTCGTCATGAAAAGGTAGACTTTTCAATGAACCCGCCCTCAGAAATTTGTCGACCAGCCTCTCCAAAGTCTTGAGAAGGAAGGATGTCAGTCATATAAGCCTGTAATCCTTCAATTACGTAGATCCTCTTCTTTTTGCTGAAGGGATAAAGACAACCCTGGCTTTTCGTTCTGCCTCAAGAGTATAATGTTCGACTGCTATGCAGTCTCTAAAGATTCCCACCAGAGTCCCCAGGACCACCCCAAGGCTGTCCTTGAGGATCACCGGATATATTACCATCCAGCCCCGCAGTCTCGTAAGGGTCAAAGGACTTAATCGCTAGTCTGACCTTCTCTGCTTTAACTAACTCTGCTGCCAAGCTCTAGGATTTCTGTCCCTCCTTATGGCCTCTTGAAGATCGGAAAAATCCAGAAAGTTGTTTCGCATTAGCAACTCGAGGGTTTCCTTCGGGGATAGAGTGAATTACCCGTTTTTTTTTCTAGATAATTAAAATGCATAAAATTCATGAGTTTAGATTTTAAATACTGAAACTATTATAAAAGGATAGATATGCATAAAATGGTATGGATTGAAAAGGATAGAGATGATTAGATAAAGGATAGACATGGATAGAAGGGCATGGATGAAAAAGGATAGGCTTCCTAGTAGTTTATAGAAAGGATACGAAAGGATAGAGATGATTTGATTAAGGATAGACATGGATAGAAAGTTAAATATAGAAATGGATAGACTTGGTAGTATATTTCAAGAGAGATAGGAAAAGATTGATTTAAATAGGCGAAGAATAAGGAAAGGTAGGCTTGGATAGGTGGAGGATAGGAAATGATTGGCAAAGATAAACGAAGGATACAAAAAGATATAAAAGCGGAAATTCAAAAAGAAAGAGGTTATTGTAGATTAAAAAGAAATAGAAGTAGATTGCGGTATGGATTAGGAAGGATACATTTTTCCATTCCATCTCAATCCTGAAGATTGAGAAAGATTCAAAATAGCATTTAATTAGAAAAGAAAATTTCAATGGTAATTATAGTATCCAACCTATCGATTTTGCATCCGTCTACAACAATACCTCAGACATAACCTCCAAAACGTGTGATTCTTTAAAGAATGTGATATCCTCCAAACCTTCTAAAGTTCCTACTTATATAATATATTTAAATATACTTAATGGCTTTAAGTACATTTTGTTATATAAAAGTATTAATACATTTTTATTATCTTCTTATGGATTTAAGTACCAATTCACTTAACAAACAACTAATTTTATTTTATTATACAATTTTACTTGTAATTTTTGGATGTTTAAATGAATAAACTTGGTTTAGCAAAAACTTAAATTTATTGAATAGACATTGAAGACATTAAAGTACAAGAGGATATACATACTTGAAGAGTATACCACTCGCTTGACATTGCTGATAAGCTGACACGATCTACTACGCTTACAAGTGCAATAAAAAGAGGGTCCTTCTCAGGTCAAGAAATAACTACATGGGTGAGAAGAACTGCAAAAGGAAAATCACCTGTAAACGGTAGTTCCGTGTCGTTCATACTCCTATACATACACATACGAAAAAAAAAAAATTATAAGAGGATTTTATCTGAAAATCCAACAGTAATTCAGTAGAAAATGTTATATTTTCTTTTGCTTTCCAATTGCTAAAAAAAACAATGTAAACATAATTTCATTCTCTGCACGTATTAAGACTGGGCCAAACCCGCACGATTATAAACGCCGTACGTACATAAAACTGGTATTATAAATATGTTGTAAACCACATTTTTATAGTATTCTAGGAAGTTCCATGCTTTAATTATAGCACCAAGACTTTTTCAAATTAACCTCTCTCTCTCTCTCTCCAGCACAGTTTATTATACTATATATAAGGACATTTATACCTTAATCCACATGATTGGAAAAACAGACAAAGCTGATGCAAACAAAATCTTTGTGTTGAAACGAATCGATTGACCTATATTATTAATGCATTTAATTGAAAAGTAATGAAGTTATTAAGTATTTCTAATTTATTTATTATTTCAAAAGGCAATAAGAAAATGGATTGATTTATAATAGTTATAACTGCATTCTATGAAATAGACTAAGATTTGCTGAAGAGAAAGAAAAAAAAAAGAGGAA